>JASANF010011434.1:0-16055 GCA_030248245.1 Trissonchulus sp. WLG1_4
CCTTAATTGAAAAGGTTTGTGTACTCTTGTAGACCGATGCAGAAATTACTGTTGACCAATAACAGAAATTGACAATATATTATAAATAATAACTAAATACCAGATATATATATATATATATATATATATATATATATATATATATATATATATATATATATATATATATATATATATATATATGCGAACTGTTCAGCCCGTGCCAGGTGCGACATTACAGAATATATTACGTTGTATTAGTTTGACCAATTAATATATGGTATGGTTTGTATTGTAGTATCACATGCAATCACGCTTATGTTAATGAGATCATACAAGTGATACTCGCTCTCACCTCACGCGTTAGAGACGAAATACTTTAAAATTTCTACTTATCTGTTACAACGTATCTGACATAATATTGACGTTTTCGAAAGCTGGCGGTTACGAATGATTCGCGCGAATAGGGTGCAGAAAGCGCTAATGTGTCATGGGGCTGGCTATTCTGATCGCTCTTGTCCACCAACTTTAACAAAATGAATTTTTCCTGTTCACAGCAAACTTGTCCATTATCTTTAACGAGCGAGATTGCATTTTGCCGCTTCAGAGCCTCCTATTCTACCCTCAGTGATGCCCAATGGGGGCATTTTTATAATAATATATAACAGACCGAAATAGAATAATAGAATAGACTCTGTCTATTCTTTCTAATCTGCGAAAGCATGCAAGTTAAAAACTGATAATATTGTTTTGACAATTATTGCCTTACAAGTTGGTAGTCTAGTCTCTCTCAAACATGCAAAACTTAGTACGAATATGTCCGCAATATCAAATATTCGTGAAGCCCACTTTAGAAAAGAGCAATTTGCAACCACCAATGAGGTGAAAAAGCCTAGAATAAAGTTTCATCCACCGTTTTAAGAGCAAAAATATTGGTATATGCATTCACGAAAATCAAAATTGTCGTTTGATTTTCTACATTTCTAGTAAATTTTGCCGAATCTGCAACATCCGCACATCCGCATTACATTTTTGCGGATGCGGATGCGGATGTCAAAAAGTTGCGGATCATCCGCGGATGCGGATGCGGATATCCGCGACATCCCTACTACAAACAGACTCAATTTATTGCCCTTGACATGGCTGCGGCTATAAAAATTAGCGTAAAGCTGAAAAACATTATAAAAAGTCAAAAAAAATTTTTCATACCTCCGCCCCCCCCCCGAAATCGAAGTCTGGGACCGCCAGTGTGTCTGATCTAATGTTTCCATCTTGTGTTTTTATTTTCCTGTCGGAAAAAGTTTCTGATACGTCTCCAGTTGACCAAATTCGGCCTAAAAATTGAAGAAATCTCCATTTATTTCTTGGTACGCTGCTGGTTTTACTACAAACACACTCAACTCATTGCCTTGATATGGCCGCGGCAATAACAAGATAGCGTAAAACTGAAAAACGCTATCATAAAAAGTGAAAAAAATTCTTCAGACCTCCCCCCCCCCCACCCGAAATCAAAGTCTGGGACCGCCAGTGATCACGTTATACAGGTACGAAAAAAGCCCTATGCAGTTTTTCGTAGGAAAAAGTATTTTTTATAAAAATTCAAAACTTTGAATGTTAAAAAATTCCGAAGTGACATAATTATCAAAAATTTTTGACTCATGATAATTTTTCACAAAATCACTTTTGACCAACGCAACCAACGTTTGAAAAGAGAGTTACCTTTCCTGAAGACTTCTAAAGCTCAAAAACTGCGAAAAACGTTGTGGTTTACCCATGACTGTCCGTGTCCATATTGTTTGTGCGGAAAAAAACCTTATTGGGGGAAAATTCTCATTTTGTTTGGCGACAATTTTTTGCGGCGCAGCGACCAAGGGGGGCGCACCAAGTTAACGATAATATATATATATATATATATATACACTTTTTTTAGGCCAAAAAATTTCGGGTTACGGGGAGGCGACCAAAATGGGGGCTCCGCACCAAATATGCCAGCACCCCGACGCCTCCTTACGAAACCTGTTTTGGTGATGTTTCATCGTATATTCGGTAATCAGTGAAGTTTCCCATTCGGTGCATCCAGGGGCGTAGCCAGGGGGGGAGGATGGGGGGAATTCCCCCCCCCGAAATTTTTTCCGACTGAAATTTTACACAAGGGTCCCCCCTTTGGTTTTTATGGTTCGGCCGGAAAAAATTTCTGATACGTTTCCAATTGACCAAATTTGCCCTAAAAATAAAAAATTTCCCCAATTTTTTGGGGGGCTGCCGCCCCCAGACCCCTGCAACTCTTTGGCATAGTGTTCCTTGCTTTTATCTTAAATGAAAACATGTGCATCAGCATTGTGCCCTATGTATTTGCTTAATACAATCTTTGGTGTATCGTTTTAGCTGTTTTTTGTTACAAAATATACATTTTTAGTATATAATTTTACAGTTTTTATGTCGAAAAATTTCGGAAAATTTGCTAATTTGCTAGCTTCTGGACCATTGCCGGCCACCGTTTTTGTAATTTTCGGAGGTTTGAGCTCCAATTTTACGTTCGATGCTGCAGCGGTAGAAAATATGCATGTTTTTGACCGAAAAAATGGTAATATGTGTCGTTTTTTGCGTTAAAATTGCAATTAAGTGCACTTTAACACATTTCAAAAAAATCAAAGTCATTCCCCGCCCCCGAATTTTTTTTCGGGCTACGCCACTGGGTGCATCCATACATGTAGATGTAACGGGGTCAAAATTTTGGGGGGCCTCTCTGGCCAAAAAGACCCTCCTCCCGTGGTCGACCAAAAATACCCTAAATTTAGCAAAATTTTGCAAAAATTTCACAAAAAAGTGACGTCCCCCCCATCCCCCCTCATACATGTGTGGGCGCATCTTTAATAGCTGTGAGAGTATGAATGTGGTTTGCCCTTCGTGTAAAATTTTGCCTAAAAATATTCCAACAAAGCGGGGCATCCATTTTTGGATGACAATTTTGTGGGAAAGTCATACTGATGTCAGATTGTAAAAACAAAAGGACAAAAAATGCACAAATAAAGTTGAAAAAAGTACACAAAATGTACAATAAAAGTACAAAAATAGTATATACAAAAATCGCTGAAAATTTTAACGTCTTTTTTACACTTTTAAAGCCTATTTAACAAATTTACTATCAAATTTTTACAGAAATTCTTGCCCTGAAATGAAAAAAAGTACAAAAAGGTACAAAAATTGTACAAAAAAGTACAAAAATAGTACAAAACATTTGAATGGAAACTACAAAAAAAAGCACAAAAATAGTACAAAAAATGTACAAAAAAAGTACAAACTTGCCAGGCCAAAGTACAAAAAAAGTACAAAAATAGTACAAAAAAGTAGCAAATTTTTTGTACTTTTTTTGGAACTTTTTGTAATCTATTGTACTAATAGTTTTTCTTGTGAAGGGGGGGCTGCGACGGGGAGGTTGCAGAGCAACGTGAGCCACCAGGCAAACCACGGGTCACAAGTCTGTCCTTAGACGTTCGTGTCGTACAGGGGCGTGTCTACACGAGGCCGGATCGTCACGACGCTGAATCGTCGCTAGAACGAAAATGTTGCACAAGGCCGAATCGTCACGAGGCCGAATCGTCCCCAGGCCGAATCGCCATTTTTAAATGTGTGCTTAATTTAGGCTTAGGCTTAGGCTCAGGCGTAGACTTAGGAAATAGGTTAGAAAATATAAATTCTTAGCAAAAGTTAACCCTAAACACTGTATTAAATCGATTGTAATAATTTTACGTTTAATGTATTCAGAGAAATTGTCTCTGCCATGTTAGCATAACAGTTTCCACTAATTGCTCATATTTTCACAGAAAAGTTCCAGTTTTTGGATCAAGTGCAGTTGGAGGGGGGGGAATAGTGGACCTATTTTTTGGAGTAGAGCACCTCAAGGGAAGTATTTTTTGTAATAGAACCCCTATCCCCAAATTTGTATATATTTTCTGAGCTATGACCCCTTGAAAATGGCATTTTCAGTATTTTGGGAAGTGAACGTTGGCCAAATGTTGAAGCCAAAAATGACTATAATCTTTGTTTTTGGATAGTTTCGAGTGCGTTATGATGTTTTAAGGCATCGTCTAGGCTTAGCTGGCAGGATTTTTCCTGAAAATTTCGATTTTTTAGTACCTAAGCCTGAGCCTAAGCCTGAACCTAAGCCTAACCCTAAGCCCCATACTAAGCCTAAGCCTAAGCCCAAGCCTAAATTGAGGCAAAGTTTGAATTTGGCAAAAAATTGGACGATTCTGGTGAATTTGGCCAATTTTTCGGAAGGAACGGGGTCAACGTGCCTTTTTTGCTTCTAAAAAAATGTAAACATTATTCTGACTTCATTTCAACACATTTAGAACGCAGAAAACAAGGGTATCCGAAAAAAATTGCGAAAACGCCCCTCACTGAGGGTTTAAACCAGTGTTTTTTTTTCGTCAAAAATTTTGCGTCGTCTGACGCACATGCCCAAATTTTTTTGCGTCATTTTGAAAAAAACTGCGCAGGGCGGTTATAATGTTATCTAAGCGCGTGTTTTAGGTGAAAATCACTTTGTTATGGCACTGGCCGTCCTCAATACACTTTTGGGGTTTAAAAAATTTTTCTGAAAAATTTTTCATTTCTACTTTTAAGCAGTGGCGTACCTCGAAAAAAATTACGGGGGGGAATGACTTTTTGATTTTTTGTAATGGGTTAAAATGCACTATTTTCAATACTAACATAAAAATGTGTATCGAAAATGGAAGACCACGTTGCCAGAAGTTGTAGGGGTCTGGGGGCGGCAGCCCCCAGGAAAAAATTGGGAATTTTTTATTTTTAGGCCAAATTTGATCAATTGGAAACGTATCGCAAAATTTTTTCGACCAGGCAATAAAAGCAAAAGGGAGAACACTATTGTGCAAAATTCACTTAGAAAAAATTTCGGGAGGGGGGGCAATTCCGACCATTCACCCTTCCCTGGGTACGCCATTGCCTTGTCCATTTAAAAGTGTGCGAAAGCTGAGCTTAACTATAAATTCTGATTTCTGAGAGTCGGGGACTTGGACTTTAAATAACTATGGACCTAGCCGTGGCGTCTCAGCATCTAGAATTTTTTGTTTTATTCGATACGCTGCACAGTGCGTTATCCAATCTGGACTCAAATATCACGTCAATGTCGGTATGTTGTTGAGAAGCTAAGCAGAGTTTTGAATTTTAGCAGGCTGAAAAAGACTACAAGGATGCAATTTTGCTCGAAAAAGTACAAAACGGGAACTGCAGTAGTTGCAGGGGTCTGGGGGCGGCAGCCCCCAGAAGCCAAGTATCTGGTGTTTTGGGACTTAACTCAGTTCCCCAGGAGACGGCATGATTACGCCAAATTAGGGTGGCAGGAACTCAATTATTAACACTGTAAACACGCAGCTAATTTCAGCAGATATGTAATAGAATTCTGGCATTAATTGATGCTTTTAAGAAACTTGCTGTTGCTGGGTGTGTCATGCTTCGACACGATTTTTTCTAATCATATATAATCTTAATCATAACTAATCATAATAGTTGTTAACTGTCGTTGAAACCAGTTGTAGCTGTATACAGATCAAGCTTAAAACATTAGACACATCAGAAAATTTTACAAATTTGATGGTTTTGACGCAATTTTGGAAAATTTTTCAAATTTTTCGCGACGAAAATGCTATTTTCGACACTTTTTGGCCAAATCAGCTGACAGCTTTCAACCTCAGCCGAAAAAAAGTGCGTCACGGGACGCACATGGCCGAAAAAAAGTGCGAAATTTCAGAAAAAAAGTGCGGCGTTTCGCACTTTTTGACGCAAAAAAAAACACTGGTTTAAACTTCCGGAAGTCATATCTCAAAAAATCCGAATAATGAAATAGGAGTTCTTGAAGCAAAATTGCTTCCCCCAAAGTGCTCTACTCAAAAAAACAGGTCCACTATTCCCCCCAACTGCATTTAACCCGTTTTTAGCTGGAATTTTTACAAAGCTGGTTTTTTGGCGAATTCGACATTGTTTGGAAATTTTAACACGTTTAAAGGAAGCAGAGCGCCAAAAACTGCCCCGAGACGTCAAAAAAACTAGAACATTGCATTTTTTATAAAGAAAAATTGATAAAATGCGATGGATGCTGATGTCTTTAGACGTTCGTGTTGGAATGAAATGCCGGCAAGCCAGTGTAGTAGCAAACTATTTACTCATAAAGGCCGATTCACACGGTGCGATTTTGCCGCTGCGATTTTGACGCAAAACGCAAGACGCAGGGTGTCGCACACGAAACGCAGCGTCTGAACAAACGTTGCGTCTCGCACATTTTAAAGGCCGATTCACACGGTGCGTTTTCGCCGCTGCGATTTTGACGCAAAACGCAAGCCGCAGGGTGTCGCAAGCGAAACGCACTGTCTGAACAAGCTTTGCGGCCTTAGTGTGTCTCGCAGGTCAGTTTGCTGCGTCTTTACTGTTTCAAAAAAATGACAAATTGGTCCGCGAAATTTGTTTATGCCAACACGTCCGCAGCATCAAAACGCGATGAAATCGCAGGTCGAATAGCAGTCTGGCGTTTAAGGGGGCGCTCCGGGAATCGGGGGTTACATCGAAAATTGGCAAAAAAGTTGGCAAATGTCAAACTTTACTATACATATATGTAGTATGGCACAAAGGAACACTGGAGGCAAAATTTCAAATCACGTGATCATGTCACGTGACTCCCAGAGCACCAAACGTGAGTGAATTTTCGGCAAACGATAACTCTGCTTATACTTTGCGTATAGTCACACTTTATATACCAAGTTATAGCTTATGTGCTTCTCTAGTTGAACATTATTTTGGTTTTTAACATTTATGTCGGATTTGGATAAAAAATGTCATTGTGTTTTCGAAGTCGAACTCTGAGCAATAAAATTCTTATAAAAAAATTTCTAAGCTTTATTTTAAAAAACTAAAAAATTGTTCAACTGCGCAGAGCCTAAGACTATAATTGTGCAAATTTTTGTAGAAAAATATCTTACCAGCAATTTGTAATCGAATGCCGAAAAATTGGTTTTGTATTCACACAGCCTATATTTGAGTCTGCTGCTTCTGAAAATGGTTTCTTGTGCGATTTTTTTGCACAGAACGCAATAAAATTGTTTTAATTTTTCAATACGACTAATAAAATTTACGTATCGTCTGTTTGAAAAACTTCAAAAAGCGTTGATGCACTGGCTTACTTGCTGAATTTGTGTAAAAGTCGAATAAAATCAGTAATTTGTCCAATTTTTTCCAAATTTTTTGCTATGGAGATATGCACGTCAAAACATCAGAAATAGTATTTTGGGCAAATTTCCTTCAAGAATGATATGTCATTTTGGCTGTTTTTAAAAAATACGGCCCAAATCCTTGATTCCCGGAGCGCCCCCTTAAAACGCATGCATTCCGCACTGAAAACGCTGCGTCTGTTCAGACATTGCGTTTTGCGTGCGGCAAGCTGCGTTTTGCCGCAGCGACTAAAACGCTGCGGCAAAATCGCAGTAAAATCGCAGCGTGTGAATCGCCCTTTAGGCCGATTCACACGCTGCGATTTTACTGCGATTTTGCCGCAGCGTTTTCGCCGCTGCGGCAAAACCCACTGTCTGAACAGACGCATGCGATTTCAATGCGGAATGCATGCGTCTTGATTTTTTCGCAGCGTTTTAAACGCCAGACTGCAATTCGGTCTGCGATTTCAGTGCGTTTTGATGGTGCGGACGTGTTCGTTTGAACAATATTAGCAAAGCTGTTTCTCATATTTTTAAAACAGTAAAGACGCAGCAAAATAGTGTGCGAGACGCAACGTTTGTTCAGACGCTGCGTTTCGTGTGCGACACCCTGCGTCTTGCGTTTTGCGTCAAAATCGCAGCGGCAAAATCGCACCGTGTGAATCGGCCTTTAAGGGGGCGCTCCGGGAATCGGGGGTTACATCGAAAATTGGCAAAAAAATTGGCAAATGTCAAGCTTTACTGTACAGATATGTACTATGGCACAAAAGAACACTGGAGGCAAAATTTCAAATCACATGATCATGTCACGTGACTCCCAGAGCACCAAACGTGAGTGAATTTTCGGCAAACGATAACTCTGCCTATACTTTGCGTATAGTCACACTTTATATACCAAAATGTATCTTATGTGCTTCTCTAGTTGAACATTATTTTGGTTTTTAACATTTATGTCAGGTTTGGATAAAAAATGTCATTATGTGTTATCGAAGTCGAACTCTGAGCAATAAAATTCATACAAAAAAATTTCTGAGCTTTATTTTAAAAAACTAAAAAATTGTTCAACAGCGCAGAGCCTAAGGCTATAATTGTGCAAAATTTTGTAAAAAAATATCTTACCAGCATTCTATAATCGAATGCCGAAAAATTGGTTTTGTATTCACACAGCCTATATTTGAGTCTGCTGCTTTTGAAAATGGTTTCTTGTGCGATTTTTTTGCACAAAACGCAATAAAATTGTTTTAATTTTTAATTACGACTAATAAAATCTACGTATCGTCTGTTTGCAAAACCTCGAAAAGCGTTGATGCACTGGCTTACTTGCTGAATTTGTGTAAAAGTCGAATAAAGTCAGTAAATTGTCCAATTTTTTCCAAATTTTTTGCTTTGGAGATATGCACGTCATAACATCAGAAATAGTATTTTGGGCAACTTTCCTCGAAGAATGATAGGTCAATTTGGCTGTTTTTAAAAAATACGGCCCAAATCCTTGATTCCCGGAGCGCCTAAGCCTAAGGGGGCGCTCCGGGAATCAAGGATTTGGGCAGTATTTTTTTAAAAACAGCCAAAATGACCTATCATTCTTGAAGGAAAGTTGCCCAAAATACTATTTCTGATGTTTTGACGTGCATATCTCCATAGCAAAAAATTTGGGAAAAATTGGACAATTTACTGATTTTATTCAACGTTTACAAAAATTCAGCAAGTAAGCCAGTGCATCAACGCTTTTTGAGGTTTTGCAAACAGACGATACGTAGATTTTATCAGTCGTAATGAAAATTTAAAACATTTTTATTGCGTTCTGTGCAAAAAAATTGCACAAGAAACCATTTTCGGAAGCAGCAGACTCAAATATAGGCTGTGTGAAATTCACTGTGAATACAAAAACAATTTTTCGGCATTTGATTATAAAATGCTGGTGAGATATTTTTCTACAAAATTTTACACAATTATAGCCTTAGGCTCTGCGCAGTTGAACAATTTTTTAGTTTTTTAAAATAAAGCTTGGAAAATTTTTTATATGAATTTTATTGCTCAGAGTTCGACTTCGAAAACACATAATGACATTTTTTATCCAAACCTGACATAAATGTTAAATACCAAAATAATGTTCAACTAGAGAATCACATAAGCGACATTTTGGTATATAAAGTGTGACTATACGTAAAGTATAAGCAGAGTTATCGTTTGCCGAAAATCCACTCACGTTTGGTGCTCTGGGAGTCACGTGACATGATCACGTGATTTGAAATTTTGCCTCCAGTGTTCTTTTGTGCCATACTACATATATGTTTAGTAAAGTTTGACATTTGCCAATTTTTTTGCTAGTTTTCGATGTAACCCCCGATTCCCGGAGCGCCCCCTTAAGAATCGAGCAGGATTTACTGCACGGACGCTGCATTAGAAATATAAACGAAATCAATCACGGTTTTTATTTTTTATTTTAATTTTCAATTGTTAGCTACAAACGGGCACTTACACTTGTAAGGTGGTAGTGTCGCCAAAGTAGTTTTGCTCATAGGCTGCAAACTGAGAACTTTTTGCTTTGAAATTGTACTCACTTGAAATTGAAATTGAAATTGAAATTCCTTGAAATTCACTGAGAAACTAGTGAAATGCCATATCGTGTCAAATAAATACTCCCAGACACTAGACTACCAATATCTACCAATATTTTTAACCCATAACCATTTGTGAGCCAGACACACAATAGAGACATAAAAGTTCAAAAAATCAAGCCAGATATCAGATTGGCCAGCTTGTGAAGTATATGTAATGTTTAGACGAACAATTTTTGGCCACAAATAAGGAAAATGAAAAATGAAGGTTGGTTTTTTTTTTTATTTCAAAATAAGTGTCTAAATTTTTCAGAATTTATCATTATTGCTGTGAGTACTTTACAGGTTACGCACAGTTTCACAGTTCAAACAGCCATTACTCCACAACCACTCAAGCAATTTGCACTAAGTTTTGTGTGCATAACTAAAGTATGTGCTTGTACATTTTGTAAAGAATCTAAACAAAACATTTTTTAATTGTGACGAAATAATCAAATGTGAATAGGTTTTCAAAACATCATTTTTCCGACTTTGCGACTTCACTGCTAACTGTATGCTGCATCAGTTTTTCTGAAACTTGGCAAAAATATTTGCCTTAAAACGTATTTCTAGAATATATAAAGAACAATGACCTATCTTTCACTAAAAAAGTTTTATAGTCGCGCAAAATCGACGCTCTCGCGACACTACCCCCTTAAGGTGGTACTACCGAATGTGCAGTGTTTTTCAACACGCTAGTATTCAATAATTAATTAACTTTAGAGCATATTTTTTATATCGTTAGAAAGCGCTACTTTTCTTCTACATTTAAGTAAAATTTTATTGTACAATTGTAAAGATGATTTGTATGGCACGTGTTAAAAGTGGACCAATTTGGCTTTTTTGAGCACTTTCAAATCTGGCCACTTTTTGAAGAGTTTAAATAACAAAAACATTAGAAAAATGGCAAAAATATTTAAAAGTGAATTATCTAGACCCAAAAAAAGCACGAATTTATGATTTGTCAATTATTAAATGAAATATACGGTTTCAAAGTAAAAAATGTCTATTCACACTCAACTTTCGAGTTCTATATCTGGGCAAGAATATAAGCAATTTAGAAATTTATGGGTCTAGAAAATTTGCAAAAGTTTATTCATGTTCATTTTTGTGTTTATGCGCTGCGCATGCGCTTAGAAAAGTGGCCAAAACTGTCAAATTTTCATTCTCCTGTTGTGTAGTTTGGCTTGTTGGCTTGGCTTGCTCCTAAAAATTTTTCACATGATGCTGCTAACTTCATTTGCCACTTTGTGTATATGAATCAACTTTTGACAGACTTTATATTTAAAATATACAGTTTGAATCAAATAATTTTTTTCAAAAATTTAAAAACCACTGCACATTCGTTAGTACCACCTTAAACTTGACGTGCATACATGACTGACTTTCTGTAAGGTTCGAACATTGGTGAGTTACCCTTGATACGATTTTGGAAAGGATTTTGGATTTCGCTATAAATTGGATATTTTGTATCTACAATGAGTGCAAACAAAATGTATGTAATCAGCTTTTCCATAATTGCTCTGTATACTCAGCTATGAGCCTTAAAATTGGGGGAATTTGAAAATTTTTGAGTGTAACTAGTGCGAACTGCCATTAGATACGTGTTTTCTCTACATCTAAAAATAGCATAATATCTGCCCTAATTGTGTGCAAAACAACAGCACCAGCGGGGCGTGCGTTTTGCGTCATTTATTAACCAACATATAGACAAGTTGAAAATTTTTCATCACTGGTTTTTACAATATATTAGCTTATAAGTAACTAACAAAAAGTTGTAAAGTGAAGCCACTTTCAAAAATAAACCGTTTCAAAGTATTTTAAATTATAGTAAATGGGCACGAGTCTAGTTCATCTGTAACGTCCAAAAAATTTATATTATTGGAAAATTTTGAAAATACAAAATTTGAAGTTCCAATTCATTATCACAGATTACTAACGAAATAAAACCATCATTCTTGAACCAAAGATGTTCACCGGAGACTATTTAATCAAACTGTAGCAAAAACGGAATTTTTTATTCGCTATGTTCGGAATTCGATATGTTCATGTTGACGTAATTGTTCATGGACTAAAATTGAAAAATTTGAAATACCTACTTAAAAATTTTTAAAAAATTCTTGTTTTTGCTACAATTGCATTAAATGGGCTCTGCTGAACATTTTTATTTCAAAAATGACCGTTTCAAATTGTTTTTGAGAGTCAGTAATCTGCAATAATGAATTGGACTTATTTTGACTTATTTTTAAGATTTACCACTGATACAATTTTTTAGCTGTTACAGATGAACAAGATTCTTGCCCATTTACTATAACTTAAAACACTGTAAAATGGTTTATTTTTGAAAGTGGCTGCATTTTACAGCTTTTTATTAGTTACTTATAAGCTAAAATATTGTAAAAATCCGTGATGTAATAATTTAAACTTGGCTATACGTTGGTCAATAAACGAGACAAAAGCACGCCCCGCTGCTTCTGTAATTTTGCACACTAGGACAGATATTAAAATATTTTGAAATGCAGAAAAAATGTGCTGCGCTAAGTTTTAAAAATAAGTATCAGTCAAAAAATATAAAATTTAACAAAATGCAAACATCGGTTTTTCACGTTCTTATCGACATAAAAAATTCTGTTGAGATTTAAAACCAAATCTGTAACAGCATTCAAAAGCCCTATATGGCAGTTATATGTGATGTTAGTAAATAGTTATATACATGCATTTATCTGCTTTCAGTGCGGCGTGGGCATGCATCCATCTAGTGGCACCAGATGTACCAGATTGCACTAGACGCTAGAAAAATCCTAGATAATTGTTTTCTGGTGTTTTTCTAGGCTTTTTCTAGTGTTTTTTCAGAACTTTTCTAGGATTTTTCTAGGATCTTTCGAGCTTTTGCGTAGATGTTTCTGGGGTTTTCTAGATTTTTTCTGGGGTTTTTCTAGGCTTTTTCTAAGATTTTTCCAGGGTTTTTCTAGGGTTTATCTAGGGTTGTTCCAGAAACTTCTAGGATTATTCTAGAATTTTTCTAGGGTTTTCTAGGATTTTTCTAGGGTTTTTTTGGAGTTTTTCCAGGATCTTTTTAGGTTTTTTCTAGGGTTTTTTTAGGGTATTCCTAGGGTTTTTTAGGATTTTTCTAGGGTTTTCCTAGGATTTTTCTATAGTTTTTCTAGGATTTCTAGGATTTTTCTTGAATTTTCTAGGGTTTTTTAGGGTTTTTCTAAAAATTTTCTAGGGCTTTTTTAGGATTTTTACTGTTTTTTGATTGTTCTAGGTCAAAATGTTGCAAGAATTTTTCTAGTGGTTTTCAATGTGTATTAACAAGGGAGTACCCAGGGGGAAAAGGTTCAGGGGGTCTGAACCCCCCTTTTGGTCAACCCACCAGAAAATTTTAACAAGGGTCCCCCCTTTGGTTTTTGTGGTTCGCTGGCGTCTGCCATTGAGCAAATTTGGTCCAAAAATCAAAACTTCTCCAAGTTTTTTCTGGGGGCTGCCGCCCGGAGACCCCTGCAACAGTAGCATATGTAATGTGTATCTTGTTATTGTCTTTTATCGAAACCTATATACACCATACATGTACACCATGCATATAACCCACCGTGAACCTCCGCAATCACTCTAATTTCCAGCAAATGTTGCAAAAATTGAGTTTTCTATGTAACCTTGTGTTTCAGAATACTGAAAATATTTTGGGGGTGGAATTCTAGAAGGATGATTAGCGAGTGACTAACTTAATCATTCGCTAAACGTTCTTTCATTACGTTTTGTCATTACGAATTCTACACGCTGAGAATAGACTTGCCTGATGTCATTCTGCACGCGCGTTATTCTTTTAATCACGGACTAACTTAATCACTCTTCTAAAATTCCACCCTGGGTGTCTATGGGCGGCACATGCGGCACATTTTCGATGCAACTTGCAACTACCGCCCCCAGACCCCGCATTCATTCCAACTACTGGGCAAGTGTAGCTAAAATGTACATTTTCAATGCAAATTTTATTTCAAAATTCTGAAAAACTGACTGACTTCCGGGGGCTGCTGCCTGATTTTTACAAAAGTGTTGCTTAGAATTGCTTTTTCAATAAAAATTTTATTACAAAATTTCAAAGAAAGCTCCAGCTTCTGCTTCTGGGAGCTGCCGCCCCCAGACCCCTGCAACCACTCTGTTTTTTACGACAAGTGCTGCTTAGATTTGCTTTTTCAATGCAAATTTTATTTCAAAATTCCAAAAAAGCTCCAGCGTTTTTTTCCCGCACAAACTTTGAATAGTCACAGGCCAACCACAACGTTTTTCACTGCTTTTGAGTTTTAGAGGTATAGAGGAAAGGTAACTTTTTTGAAAAATGCAAACGGCGTTGGCCAAAACTGTTTTTGTGAAAAATTATGAAATGTCAAAAATTTAAAAAAAATTTCGTCACTTTGACATTTTGATGATTTTGATGATGCAAAATTTTGACATTTCATAAAAAAATTGCTACAGGCCTCACAACTGCACAAAAATTGGTGTGGTAAGTCAGCTTGGGATGCGCTCTTCACCTACATATACTCGAAAAGGGCCTTTGTCTAAAAGTTTGGCCAGGAAGCACTAGGGTTTTTTCCCCGCAACACGCGTAAGGTTTTTTCCTGCACCACTGTAACAGTCTGGCAGGTCAAGTTTAAGCTGAAATGACATTCTCGATCTGAATGATTTTGTTTCCGAAATTTCTGCCGGGCCGACCGGCCGGTCGAACATCTTCGCCGGGCTGGCTGACGGCTTACGTGGTCGAGCACAAACATTACTGCATAGTGCATGTAGAGTAATGGAGTAGGAAGAGTTAGTAAGTTAGAACAGCTGTATCTGAAATAATGTGCGATGTTAGTATTTCTTGGTGTACTGAAAGACATTGTGTGTAGAATTTGTGTCGAAATGTTAATCCAGTGTACGCACAATTTAGTATGAGCTCAAGCTGGTTATAAATCAGCAATAATGATTAATCATAGCTTAACTATTAATACTAGCGCGGACGGTTTGTGATATACCACGACACTACCCCCTTAAGGTGGTACTAACGAATGTGCAGTGTTTTTCAACACGCTAGTATTCAATAATTAATTAACTTTAGAGCATATTTTTTATATCGTTAGAAAGCGCTGCTTTTTTTCTACATTTAAGTAAAATTTTATTGTACAATTGTAAAGATGATTTGTATGGCACGTGTTAAAAGTAGACCAATTTGGCTTTTTTGAGCACTTTCAAATCTGGCCACTTTTTGAAGAGTTTAAATAACAAAAACATTAGAAAAATGGCAAAATATTTAAAAGTGAATTATCTAGACCCAAAAAAAGCACGAATTTATGATTTGTCAATTATTAAATGAAATATACGGTTTCAAAGTAAAAAGTGTCTATTCACACTCAACTTTCGAGTTCTATATCTGGGCAAGAATATAAGCAATTTAGAAATTTATGGGTCTAGAAAATTTGCAAAAGTTTATTCATGTTCATTTTTGTGTTTATGCGCTGCGCATGCGCTTAGAAAAGTGGCCAAAACTGTCAAATTTTCATTCTCCTGTTGTGTAGTTTGGCTTGTTGGCTTGGCTTGCTCCTAAAAATTTTTCACATGATGCTGCTAACTTCATTTGCCACTTTGTGTATATGAATCAACTTTTGACAGACTTTATATTTAAAATATACAGTTTGAATCAAATAATTTTTTTCAAAAATTTAAAAACCACTGCACATTCGTTAGTACCACCTTAAACTTGACGTGCATACATGATTGACTTTCTGTAAGGTTCGAACATTGGTGAGTTACCCTTGATACGATTTTGGAAAGGATTTTGGATTTCGCTATAAATTGGATATTTTGTATCTACAATGAGTGCAAACAAAATGTATGTAATCAGCTTTTCCATAATTGCTCTGTATACTCAGCTATGAGCCTTAAAATTGGGGGAATTTGAAAATTTTTGAGTGTAACTAGTGCGAACTGCCATTAGATACGTGTTTTCTCTACATCTAAAAATAGCATAATATCTGCCCTAATTGTGTGCAAAACAACAGCACCAGCGGGGCGTGCGTTTTGCGTCATTTATTAACCAACATATAGACAAGTTGAAAATTTTTCATCACTGGTTTTTACAATATATTAGCTTATAAGTAACTAACAAAAAGTTGTAAAGTGAAGCCACTTTCAAAAATAAACCGTTTCAAAGTATTTTAAATTATAGTAAATGGGCACGAGTCTAGTTCATCTGTAACGTCCAAAAAATTTATATTAT
>JASANF010011435.1:0-64682 GCA_030248245.1 Trissonchulus sp. WLG1_4
TTGTAACTCATACTTTAATGATTTGCAGACAACAAATTGGGATTTCTTATTTGAGCGCTTTTAAAGGCAAAAAGTTGTTGTGGATGCAAAACCGAAAGTGTCAATGTCGTTCTCATGTTTTCTATATTGTTATCGTGCTTGTTTGATGCCATCGTCGTGTTTGTTTAACGTTAGTTTAATGTCACGACATCATATAAATAAATAAATGAAGCATATGCACTTTATAATAGTTTTCTTACACATAGATCTCGTGTTAACGTTGTCAAGTTTTTTTCGCAGGCAGTCAAGGCAGTTAACTTTATAAACTTGCTATGGGTATAATATTTCACAATTTTCTGCATGGGCAATTAATAACTTAATAGTCTTGTGATTTGTTAGATTTAAACAAAATACTATTAAAGTCTGACAAAAAATAGATGCGTCACTTACTTATTTTTGTGGCGTGACTTGCGACTTGGCGACTACTTGCTGTACTCTTGATAGTCAAAATTTGTTCTTTTCGTAATGAAATCACATGCTTCGTTTTCTCAAGCGGCGCAACTATTTTTTATCAGACTAAATAAAACAGAGCACATCAATTATTGTTTAAGCAAATAACTCAATGGCATCATACAAGATTTTGGAAACTTCCTACAAGACTAGGCCTGAGACAAGATTGATTTATTGGCCCTAATTTACTGATGTTCCATTGTTTGGGGGGTGGTTTACTGACTACACTGTCGACGTGTGGGTGATGTATTTCGGATAAATTCAGAAGTATTAACAAGTGACTAAACTCACATAATCCTGACAATACAACATTCTGCACACTTACGACTTAGCTAATTTTACCAAGCGGAGCGTGACCTTGATAAACTTGTTATGGGTATATTATTTTACAATTTTTTGTGTCGGCAATGAAAAATTTAGCGGTCTGTTGATTTACTAGCTTTCAAATAAAATACATGAACGTTTAAGTTGAAACTGTTGTATGAAAAATTGCCTGTGTAATGTTGTCGCTTGTTGTGTTTGTTTGTATAAAGTGCTTGTGATGTTTGTTTAACGTTCACTTAGCGTCACAACATAGTCATAGATAAATGTAGCTTATGCATTTCATAGTACATAGTTTGCATACACAGGTGTTTATTTTGACTATATTTTTAGTTTACTTATTTCAGTCAGTGGCGTTGATTAAAAAGGTTGTCCGGTTTATTTGCTGTCGGACCGCACCAGAAGAGCCTACAACTGAGTACCACCTAGAATACGGAGACCACCAATCTAGAAGTCAACAAAGAACATAATGGTTGTCCCAAAACGAGTTAACATGAAGAAAGTCCGTCGACAAGAACGACGTAAGAAATAAGATTAACCGGCGTTACACTGAATTGGTACAAATTTTGACGATATTGTTAATACGGACTTGTAGTTGTAATATTTGTATTGTTTTGCAAAAATTTTTGTAGTTTTGTGTATGTGGTCTTGTTTTGTAACTCATACTTTAATGATTTGCAGACAACAAATTGGGATTTTTTATTTGAGCGCTTTTAAAGGCAAAAAGTTGTTGTGGATGCAAAACAGAAAGTGTCAATGTCGTTCTCATGTTTTCTATATTGTTATCGTGCTTGTTTGATGCCATCGTCGTGTTTGTTTAACGTTAGTTTAATGTCACGACATCATATAAATAAATAAATGAAGCATATGCACTTTATAATAGTTTTCTTACACATAGATCTCGTGTTAACGTTGTCAAGTTTTTTTCGCAGGCAGTCAAGGCAGTTAACTTTATAAACTTGCTATGGGTATAATATTTCACAATTTTCTGCATGGGCAATTAATAACTTAATAGTCTTGTGATTTGTTAGATTTAAACAAAATACTATTAAAGTCTGACAAAAAATAGATGCGTCACTTACTTATTTTTGTGGCGTGACTTGCGACTTGGCGACTACTTGCTGTACTCTTGATAGTCAAAATTTGTTCTTTTCGTAATGAAATCACATGCTTCGTTTTCTCAAGCGGCGCAACTATTTTTTATCAGACTAAATAAAACAGAGCACATCAATTATTGTTTAAGCAAATAACTCAATGGCATCATACAAGATTTTGGAAACTTCCTACAAGACTAGGCCTGAGACAAGATTGATTTATTGGCCCTAATTTACTGATGTTCCATTGTTTGGGGGGTGGTTTACTGACTACACTGTCGACGTGTGGGTGATGTATTTCGGATAAATTCAGAAGTATTAACAAGTGACTAAACTCACATAATCCTGACAATACAACATTCTGCACACTTACGACTTAGCTAATTTTACCAAGCGGAGCGTGACCTTGATAAACTTGTTATGGGTATATTATTTTACAATTTTTTGTGTCGGCAATGAAAAATTTAGCGGTCTGTTGATTTACTAGCTTTCAAATAAAATACATGAACGTTTAAGTTGAAACTGTTGTATGAAAAATTGCCTGTGTAATGTTGTCGCTTGTTGTGTTTGTTTGTATAAAGTGCTTGTGATGTTTGTTTAACGTTCACTTAGCGTCACAACATAGTCATAGATAAATGTAGCTTATGCATTTCATAGTACATAGTTTGCATACACAGGTGTTTATTTTGACTATATTTTTAGTTTACTTATTTCAGTCAGTGGCGTTGATTAAAAAGGTTGTCCGGTTTATTTGCTGTCGGACCGCACCAGAAGAGCCTACAACTGAGTACCACCTAGAATACGGAGACCACCACTCTAGAAGTCAATAAAGAACATAATGGTTGTCCCAAAACGAGTTAACATGAAGAAAGTCCGTCGACAAGAACGACGTAAGAAATAAGATTAACCGGCGTTACACTGAATTGGTACAAATTTTGACGATATTGTTAATACGGACTTGTAGTTGTAATATTTGTATTGTTTTGCAAAAATTTTTATAGTTTTGTGTATGTGGTCTTGTTTTGTAACTCATACTTTAATGATTTGCAGACAACAAATTGGGATTTTTTATTTGAGCGCTTTTAAAGGCAAAAAGTTGTTGTGGATGCAAAACAGAAAGTGTCAATGTCGTTCTCATGTTTTCTATATTGTTATCGTGCTTGTTTGATGACATCGTCGTGTTTGTTTAACGTTAGTTTAATGTCACGACATCATATAAATAAATAAATGAAGCATATGCACTTTATAATAGTTTTCTTACACATAGATCTCGTGTTAACGTTGTCAAGCTTTTTCGCAAAGGCCGTTAACTTTATAAACTTGCTATGGATATAATATTTCACAATTTTCTGCATGGGCAATTAATAACTTAATAGTCTTGTGATTTGTTAGATTTAAACAAAATACTATTAAAGTCTGACAAAAAATAGATGCGTCACTTATTTTTGTGGCGTGACTTGCGACTTGGCGACTACTTGCTGTACTCTTGATAGTCAAAATTTGTTCTTTTCGTAATGAAATCACATGCTTCGTTTTCTCAAGCGGCGCAACTATTTTTTATCAGACTAAATAAAACAGAGCACATCAATTATTGTTTAAGCAAATAACTCAATGGCATCATACAAGATTTTGGAAACTTCCTACAAGACTAGGCCTGAGACAAGATTGATTTATTGGCCCTAATTTACTGATGTTCCATTGTTTGGGGGGTGGTTTACTGACTACACTGTCGACGTGTGGGTGATGTATTTCGGATAAATTCAGAAGTATTAACAAGTGACTAAACTCACATAATCTTGACAATACAACATTCTGCACACTTACGACTTAGCTAATTTTACCAAGCGGAGCGTGACCTTGATAAACTTGTTATGGGTATATTATTTTACAATTTTTTGTGTCGGCAATGAAAAATTTAGCGGTCTGTTGATTTACTAGCTTTCAAATAAAATACATGAACGTTTAAGTTGAAACTGTTGTATGAAAAATTGCCTGTGTAATGTTGTCGCTTGTTGTGTTTGTTTGTATAAAGTGCTTGTGATGTTTGTTTAACGTTCACTTAGCGTCACAACATAGTCATAGATAAATGTAGCCTATGCATTTCATAATACATAGTTTGCATACACAGGTGTTTATTTCGACTATTTTTTTAGTTTACTTATTTCAGTCAGTGGCGTTGATTAAAAAGGTTGTCCGGTTTATTTTCTGTCGGACCCCACCAGAAGAGCCTACAACTGAGTACCACCTAGAATACGGAGACCACCAATCTAGAAGTCAACAAAGAACATAATGGTTGTCCCAAAACGATTAACCGGCGTTACACTGAATTGGTACAAATTTTGACGATATTGTTAATACGGACTTGTAGTTGTAATATTTGTATTGTTTTGCAAAAATTTTTGTAGTTTTGTGTATGTGGTCTTGTTTTGTAACTCATACTTTAATGATTTGCAGACAACAAATAGGGATTTCTTATTTGGGCGCTTTTAAAAGCAAAAGGTTGTGGATGCAAAATCGAAAGTGTCAATGTCGTTCTCATGTTTTCTATATTGTTATCGTGCTTGTTTGATGCCATCGTCGTGTTTGTTTAACGTTAGTTTAATGTCACGACATCATATAAATAAATAAATGAAGCATATGCACTTTATAATAGTTTTCTTACACATAGATCTCGTGTTAACGTTGTCAAGTTTTTTTCGCAAAGGCAGTTAACTTTATAAACTTGCTATGGATATAATATTTCACACTTTTCTGCATGGGCAATTAATAACTTAATAGTCTTGTGATTTGTTAGATTTAAACAAAATACTATTAAAGTCTGACAAAAAATAGATGCGTCACTTATTTTTGTGGCGTGACTTGCGACTTGGCGACTACTTGCTGCACTCTTGATAGTCAAAATTTGTTCTTTTCTTAATGAAATCACATGCTTCGTTTTTTCAAGTGGCGCAACTATTTTTTGTCAGACTAAATAAAACAGAGCACATCAATTATTGTTTAAGCAAATAATTTAATGGCATCATACAAGATTTTGGAAACTTCCTACAAGACTAGGCCTGAGACAAGATTGATTTATTGGCCCTAATTTATTGATGTTCCATTGTTTGGGGGGTGGTTTACCGACTACACTGTCGACGTGTGGGTGATGTATTTCGGATGAATTCAGAAGTGTCAACAAGTGACTAAACTCACATAATCCTGACAATACAACATTCTGTACACTTACGACTTAGCTAATTTTACCAAGCGGAGCGTGACCTTGATAAACTTGTTATGGGTATATTATTTTACAATTTTTTGTGTCGGCAATGAAAAATTTAACGGTCTGTTGATTTACTAGCTTTCAAATAAAATACATGAACGTTTAAGTTGAAACAGTTATATGAAAAATTGCCTGTGTAATGTTGTCGCTTGTTGTGTTTGTTTGTATAAAGTGCTTGTGATGTTTGTTTAACGTTCACTTAGCGTCACAACATAGTCATAGATAAATGTAGCTTATGCATTTCATAGTACATAGTTTGCATACACAGGTGTTTATTTTGACTATATTTTTAGTTTACTTATTTCAGTCAGTGGCGTTGATTAAAAAGGTTGTCCGGTTTATTTGCTGTCGGACCGCACCAGAAGAGCCTACAACTGAGTACCACCTAGAATACGGAGACCACCAATCTAGAAGTCAATAAAGAACATAATGGTTGTCCCAAAACGAGTTAACATGAAGAAAGTCCGTCGACAAGAACGACGTAAGAAATAAGATTAACCGGCGTTACACTGAATAGGTACAAATTTTGACGATATTGTTAATACGGACTTGTAGTTGTAATATTTGTATTGTTTTGCAAAAATTTTTGTAGTTTTGTGCATGTGGTCTTGTTTTGTAACTCATACTTTAATGACTTGCAGACAACAAATAGGGATTTCTTATTTGGGCGATTTTAAAAGCAAAAGGTTGTGGATGCAAAATCGAAAGTGTCAATGTCGTTCTCATGTTTTCTATATTGTTATCGTGCTTGTTTGATGCCATCGTCGTGTTTGTTTAACGTTAGTTTAATGTCACGACATCATATAAATAAATAAATGAAGCATATGCACTCTATAATAGTTTTCTTACACATAATTCTCGTCCCGTAAACGTGGGTCCCGTTATGATTGTATTTAACACTATTAAAAAATATTTTAAAATGTGTATGTAAATTGTAATGGTCTGTAGTTGTTGTTAATAAATAATATTGTTTTTCAGATAATTAACAGCTTGTTTTTTACCAATTAATAATAATTAATGTTAGTAACTGAGGTATTAAGCATGTTACTTAATCGTGTCACGTAAAATTACTGACTATTTTTACTAAAAACTGCAGGCGGATAATTGGTTGACTAAATATGACCGCCTGGTGTCTTGAGTCCTTGTTATATAGCACATTCAGTTCAGTAAAGCCAAAAATTTTCAGGTTCAGCTGTAGTTTTAGCTCTGGCAAAAGTTTAGTTTAGTTTAAGTTTCGGGTGCTCAAATTGAAATATGTATATACAAACTGAAACTAGTTTCCGTTTCCGCCCACGTCATAAACGAAAGGCATCGGAAATAGCATCAAACATATGTGTGTGTTTAAGCACTGAGCAAAAACGGATCAACAACTGAGGACTTTTTTATCAGTCAAAACTGTTTTAAGTCAAAATTATAAATTTTTTCTATACTGCTTCGAATTCCCGTGTTGCGTCAACATGAACATTTTATTAAAAAAGGCGTTACGTAAAATAATACTTTAACGTTTAAGTTGAAACAGTTGTATGAAAAATTGCCTATGTAATGTTGACGCTTGTTGTGTTTGTTTGCATAAAGTGCTTGTGATGTTTGTTTAACGTTCACTTAGCGTCACAACATAGTCATAAATAAATGTAGCTTATGCATTTCATAATACATAGTTTGCATACACAGGTGTTTATTTTGACTGTTTTTAGTTTACTTATTTCAGTCAGTGGCGTTGATTAAAAAGGTTGTCCGGTTAAGAAATAAGATTAACCGGCGTTACACTGAATTGGTACAAATTTTGACGATATTGTTAATACGGACTTGTAGTTGTAATATTTGTATTGTTTTGCAAAAATTTTTGTAGTTTTGTGCATGTGGTCTTGTTTTGTAACTCATACTTTAATGACTTGCAGACAACAAATAGGGATTTCTTAAAAAACGAAAACGACGTGAGAATGAAATTGACCGGCGTGACACTGACGGCTACAGCTTTTGACGATATTGTTGATATTGTGCCCAAAAAGCTTGGGTCGCGTTATGATCGTAATTAATACTATTAATTATTTTTAAATGTGTACGTAAACTGTAATGGTTTGTAATTGTTGTTAATGAATCATATAGTTTTTAAATAGCTAGCAGCTTGTTTTTTCATCAATTAATGATAATTAACATTAGTAACTGAAGTAATAAATCCTACATGAAACACCAATTGACGTTTCAGATAACCTGGGACAGTTATTCAAACAAAATATTATTTTTGATTACCCAATCAAAAAGCATACCGTCCGACGTATTCCTCATTATGGAAAGCAAACGCAAACACTGACGATATTTTCCATGTGTTCTCCTTGAGCCCGGGTGGCAGGACTCGTCATCGTACAAATTTAAAATTTTACCAACATTGTATTGAAATAGGTGACGTTTTTATGACTTTTTGCCGACGATATGCTCCTTTCAATTTGCAATGACTAGCATCCATTTATGAACAACAAGTTTTTTCTCCACAATCGAAATGGCAACAAGTTTTTTTCCGTCCAAATTTTAAACATTGAATTCTTCCATTATATATAGGTGTCTTGACAAGTGAAGTAGAACTATTTTTGAACTTTAAAACCTTTTGTAAATACCAAGCTTTGGGAAATTGCGGGCATTTATGGGCAAGTGAGCTACAAAGTCGTTGTCTCCCATTGCGACTGTAGAACCACTACTTCCGGAACATAACATGATCTGAATCGGAAGAAGAGTGGCGAGCATGCACAACTCCTCGTCGACGACGAGTAGGCATAACGAAACAAATACAAATTATAAAATATATTTCAGAATCAGACCTAAGTGACTTTTGTCTTTTGCCAGAATGATAACATGGTGTTGCGGAGGCGCACAAACGCTTGAGAAAGTCCGTGCTGAACTTAGTAATGCAATTGGCCCTTCCTTGCTAGGTCCTTTGTGTGGGTGGTTCAGGTTAGATTGCGAAAACGTCCTTCGGGTCCTAAAAACCACGCTCTGCTACCAGTGTAGAAGCGCGTTTGCGAGACTTAGAGCCTATTCCTTTGCCGGATTAAACGGACTGGACTTATTTTAGTCAGAAGTTTAGGAACGGCAAAGCTGGTTAAACGGACTAAACGAGTTAAAACAAGTCAGCGGATGAATTTTAGTCTGACCCATTTCCGAAACTACCACTGGATTGAACGTATTTAACATGCATGCTTAACATTAGCGTGCATAGTCAAGTCCTTTAATCCGATTAAAAAGCAGCGCGCTGAAAGTTGAGTCCGTTTAATCTGGAGGTTTTGGAATGGCATTTTTAAGCTTAATTTTTAAACCGTTTAGTCCGATTAAAATTAACCCTTTAATCCGGTAAAGGAATGGGCCTTAAGAGCGTTTTCAGACTTGAAGCTGGTTCAACAAAGTGCTGAGCTACACGCGAGTGACAGACTTTACTTTGTCCAAAAGTCAGCATATCATGACAAACAGTGGAATGCACAAAGGCAGTCTAAAGGTAGTTCTAGTTTAACGCAGTCTAGACTACGTTTAACAAAATTAGCCTAAGACCATCGTTACTAAATATCAGGTAATTTTTGCACGCGCTAAAGATGTAAAACGAACTCAAGACTAGGTCAAGACCTAGTCTCCGAAGACTGACGTTAAACTGTATTCCGAAAGGTAGTCTTAGTTGAGTGTTGAAACTTGCACTAAAATATTGTTTCTAATAGTTTCTCCAGTCATAAAAACTTAGTTCAGACTGTTGGGTGCACTTCAATACTTTCAAGCTGTGTAAATAAGCATTTTTAGTTAAAAAAACACCCCCCACACCCCAATTCCCCCCCCCAAAAAAAAAACCCCCCCCCCCCCAAAAAAAAACCCCCCACCCCCCGCACCACAAAACCAAAAAAACAAACAACCCACCCCCCCCACCCCCCCCCTCCCCCCAGAAAAAAAAAAAAAAAAAACTCCCCCCCCCCCCACCCCCCCCCCCAACAAAAACAACAGCCCCCCCCCAAAAAAACCCCCCCCCCCACCCCCCCCCCCCCCCCCCCCACAAAAAAAAAAAAAAAAAAAAAAAAAAAAAAAAAAAAAAAAAAAAATGTAATAAAACAGGGTTAACGAGCCCCCTGATTGATACAGGTTTCGCTTGATTTCGGTTGTAGCTGCAAGAAGTGAGCTACTTGTTCGGTTGAGTACGTAGTTTAGCGATCAGACGTGGCGCAGAATGAGGCCACACTCTCAGGCGGAATCCCCGTTTTGCTTATTTCCCAAAACCCCCAATTTCCCCCCCATGTCCGTACGAGAGCGCCTGATTCGGTTAATCGTCCGTTATAGAAGTCTTAAGTCCCCCCCTGAAGTGTAGTACGAATTTGGCACGGAAAGAAGTAGAAGTAATACGTAATAATGTCCCTAACCAGTATCCGCCCCTTTCCCTTGTGCTCCTTGTTAATAATTGAAGCCGAATGTCGTAATTATTGCCCATATATTCGTATTAATTGTCAGTATTGATATTTGTCCGTATTGTCTGAGGGTCGTGTTAGTAATCAGTAATTAACCAGTTTTAAGCAGTGATTTGGAGTCCCCCCTGAGAATACAGAAGCTAGCCGGATAGTTGTTTGTAAACAATATCTGGGCTAAGCCATAGCATTAGCCCAGATATTGGCGAGCTAGCTGGAAGCTAAAACAGAAGTAATTAGCGAAGTTTAGCGATTAATAACTAAGTAATTTTTTGGTCTTGTGGAATGTGAAATATACGGAATTGTAGAGCATAAAGTAGTGAATAATCATGGAAAGTTTGAAGTTATTCGGAGTAATATAGAAGAAGCTATTCGAAGTTAGATTGTGAAGTTTAGTCGAATTTGAGCAGAATCGTAGGCGTGAAAAGAGTAGTTTCAGACCCTAATTTTGTAATGTTATTATTCAGTAATTAATAATTGTAATGTATTCATGTTTGGTATTGATTTGATTCGTCATTTTCATAATATGTATCATGGACTCATTTTTGAACATTTACGGTATTGATAATCATGTTTTTTGGGAGCAGAAGAAAGCCTTAAGTTTTACCCTTAGTTTAGTAGAAGGATTACGGTAGTTTTAGAATGTCTAGTTTTGACTGGGTCTGCAGCCCAGAAGGAGGTCATAATAATTAAGTAATGTCACATAATAATTGCATATTAAGTTCATACATAATGTTTATAATTAGTTAAGTTTAATATATAATTGGTTAAGTTCAAGTTAGCATGTAATTCGGTTTTTTAGTCACATTTTTCCCAATTTCCACCCCTTTCCCCCCTTTCCTTTTCTCCTTTTCCTTTCGTAATGTTTTTGTAATACTGTTTCCCATTTTGGTACTCTGAGTTTCTCTGGCCGCCCACGAAGAAGTGAGAGAAATTTACGTACCTGGGCCCACCAGGAATCAAGGGCTATTAGAAGGAATTAGGAATCAAGGTGTGAGGGCCAGCAGCCCCCGACCCCCCAGCCCTCAAGTGGAAATTAACGAAAGTGTAGGTAGGCGGGCCTAAGAATGGCCGCCTCTGATTGGTTAGATTCGGGATCGGTAGATCCCGACAAAGGAGGACAAAAGAAAAAGCCGCCCCCCAAGTTGTAGCTAAGTCAGTCGGGTTAGAAAATTTTGCCGCAGTAGTCGGTCGGTCCCAAGCTCTCTCTCTCTCCTGCTCCCCTGTATTTGCACCATTATTGCCCCTGCCCTGTATATCCCTGCTATTGGCATCCAATAAATTATATACCCAAACACCGACTCCGCCTTTTTTCTGAACGAGCGAGAAGCCCTGGCCCAACGTTGAACTGTTCAGCGCTTTGCGCGCCCGTAAGCTGCCTTTCTTTTAGCGGCCATTAGGGCCATATTCATTGCGCTTTACCGCGCCATTCAGCGCCTTGCCCCTGCTAGCCGTCCGGCCTGTGCCCCCTGTTGCCCGCCGTCCGTGCCCGCCCGGTGTCCTCCGCGCCCACGCTCCCCCCGCCGTCCGTCCCCTCCCCCCGTCCGTCGCCGTGCCCCCGTGTCCCCCGCCCGTTCCGCTGTCGCTCCCGTCCGTCCCCGTCCCGTGTCCCCGTTTCCCCCCGTCGTCCCCCCGCCGCCCGTCAGCCCGCCCTGTCCCCTGCCGCGCCCCCCGCCCCAGTCCGCGCGCCGCCCCCCGTCAGTCGGCCGTGCCGTCCCCCGCGTCCCCCGTCCCCGTCCCCGCCGTCCGTGCCCGCCCCGTCCGCCCACCGTCCCCCCGTCCCCCGCTCCCGCCGCCGTCCGCCCGCGCTCCTCCCCGCCGCCAGTTCCTGCCCCCAGGGCCGTGCTCCAGTTCCGCCCGTCCAGTCCGTCAGCCAGCTCCAGCCGCCAGCCAGGCATCCTGTTAGTTGCTCCCCCGCTGTCCTTAGGAAAATTGTTAGTTGTGCCTAGTAGACGTTGCTAGGTAGAGAGCCTAGGCTGACCCTTAGGATAGCTAGCAGACCAGTAGACCATTGAGTTGACCAGTAGACCAGAGTTGTAGAGTTTAGATCTAGCCTAGAAGGGTCAGGCTAGAAGAGTGCCGATTCCAGCCTAGGGATTTTCAGGTATTACCGTGTGTCCTTGTGTTCAGTGCTGTTTGTGTGTCCTTAGCGGTTGAACCCAAATCAGAGTCTATTACGCGAGTTATTTAGGATTGCAGATTCGTAGCTACGATTTGTTGTTAGGGTATTGTGCTATCTCTTTCAGGTTACGTATAGTCACACGAGTTACACATAGTTTTCTATATTGAGTAGAGTTTTGAGTCGTTAGTCAAAAAGTAAAGTGAAAGTTTTGTTGTTGAGATAGCATTGGGGAGTTGATCCGTTAGTGTCCCCCGACACCAGAAAAAGCAGGCGTCAGGGTTGAGCTAGGCCTCTGAAACAAGGTATAAGTTCCTAGTTATCCCCGGCCTTTGGTGTCCCCCCGAATCACGACGGGCAGAGCAGAAAAGCTTGTCCGAGCAGTTCAAATCCCCTGAAACCAGTTGCTCAAGTGAAGGTTTAAGTAGAAGCTATAGGAGAGGCAAACTTTGAGTAATCGACACGTTGATTGAGAGTTAGCGAGAACTTAGTCAAAATTAAAGGGTGTGCTTTCATCAGTGAGAGATCAATAGAATTATAGGTAAACACGATCGCCGTGGAGGTAGTACTGTTAGTGTTTTCATATTGTATTTGTGTTTACGTACGTTTCGGCGATCGTAAGCATTTTGACTGAGTTAGCACGCAGAGGTACTGAGCTTAACTACGAGGTTGGACTAGGATCCATAGGTGACCTAAACGGATCTCTGTAGTTTAGTCTTCTGTAGCTACTCGGTTCCCTTTTCGAAGGGTGGAGCCCCCGCAAAAACATTTCTAACCTCTGCTACTCCACGAGCCTATTTGAGTTTGAGTTGAGATCCGATATAGACAGGATAGAACCAAATTGGGAAAGTATTACTGTGTATCAGCAAGTACCTACGCGCACCCTAAACGTATGTTTTGCATTGTTCGTATTGTGTTGGTAGTGAACCTAAGGAAGTGATCGTGTAGAGTTTAGTCCGAGTCAAAAGTAGTAGTTCTCGCATAACACAGAGTAGAAAGTTTATTAACCCAACGATTATAATTAACCCGTGTAGGCTTTTTCACACTTTTTGGAGCCCCCGGTGAGGATTTTTCGACTTGTCCCACCTGGTAAACGGTCACTCCCCCTGGTTTACAAGTGGAATATCGTAGCATTGAGTTAGTTTTTTTTAAGATTCGGTTGAATTGTGGAATTGGAATTGTGGAATTTGAACGGAATTGAATTGAATTTGAATAGTAGTTAGTGAGGTGCAGAAAGCACGAGGTTTTTTGTGAATTTAAGCATTAGTATAGATAATAACCGCGTAATAGCTGGAACGGCACTGTGTTTTGAAATTGATTGTATTGATAATACTTGCTTACCTACGGTTTTGTGTATTCTATTTTGTTGGTATTCGTACGTACTTGTGTGTTCCCTTCGCGGATTCGCCAAGTGTTTCGTGGGTTAACTCCAAAATCGGCTAAAAAGTTACTGCCAGAAGTGCAGGGTTTCGAATTGAGTGGTAAAATTTTCCTAGGAAGTCATACGGTAGTGTAAGGTCAAGTTAGGTCAGTATAGGACAAAATTTTGTAAGGTCAACTAAGTCCCCCCGTAAGTCATATCCCCTAAGGTCATAATTGCGTGTAGGAAAGGAGGAAATTACTCAATTGCGGTGTATGATTGTGTGTGAATTAAGTGTGTCAAAATTTTGAATAAGGCAATTAGTCGAGTAGTAGAAGATTTAAGAATGGCACAAGTAGAAGCGGACTATAACCCCCTAGAAGAGGCCCCCCAAGATATTTATGATAGGGCGAATATTAGTGCAGTTACCCCGGAGGCGACGGACCCTCCATTTTCCCCCGATGCCCTCAGCCCCTCAGACCGGATATTAATGATGCTTAACCAGACCCTTAGGCAGATGTCAGATAGCGCGCAAGCCCAAGCAGTGGCAGTTTCGTCTAACCAAATCCCCATTTTTAGTGCTAAACCTGAAGAGAATTTTGAGGATCATTTGCAGGCGTATAATAGGTATTGTCAGCGCCTAGGTTTTAACGAACAGCAGAAAATAGATAGTTTTTCAAGTAGTTTAGAAGCGCGCGCCAGGGAACTGTTTAGGCTAGTTAGTAATAGAGAACGACAGGATTGGAATACGATGATTGAAGCCGCGCGTTTGCATTTTGTCCCCCCTTTGGCGTCAGAGCACGCTACCGCTAAGTTGATGCATATAGTGCAGGGTCCTAAGGAAACAGTGTTAGATTATCAGTTAAGGCTTAATAAGTATGCGCGTATTGCATGGCAGAACGAAGCCATGGACGAGTCGACAGTAGATAAGATAAAGCGTAGCGCATTTATTGTTGGTTTGAGGCCAGATTTGAAGGCCCGTGTCCCCCCCGATGTTAAGTCTTATGAGAAAGCGGTGCAGAAGGCGAGAGCCGCTGAAGTACAGCACCCTGGTGAAGTAACCCCTGCGTATTTAGATAGTGATTCTGGGCGTAATGTTAGTAATACGAATGCAGCGTTAAGTAGTATGACTCAGATGACTAGTATGTTAGCGAATCAACTTGCGGACTTAAGAACTGAAGTTAGAAACCAGAACCGACCCCAACCCGAACCCAACCGACTCCCATACGAGGCGCGATGTTTCAATTGTGGTAAACCCGGGCATATGAAGTCCCAATGTAGGTCCCCAGGTGGAGGTGCATTCCACTATCGTCCCCCTCCCGATTCCGATGTGCAGGCTAGAAATTATGGTAATAATAGGCAGAATGAAGGTTATGTTAGTGATAGGGGAGGTGGTTATCAGGGCGCCCCTCCGCCTAATGTAGGTTATCAGTCGGGCTCAGGCGGAAGAAGTATACCCGCACGCCCCAGGTTTAATGGTCCGAATCCGAATCGCCAGTATAGTAATACGTACGCCAGTAATGCTCCTAGGCCAAGTTATGTAGGTTATCAAGGTACCCCCCAGCCCCTATTCAGTAATAATCCGCCGAATATGTATCGTAATAACCCCCCTCAGCGCAATGCGCAGCCCCAGTCCCACGGTATGTTTTACCCAGAAGGTGAACGATTTGCTCGTCAAGTCCGGCCGCAGATGCCGAGGTCCCGCCCCCAGTCCCGTAATATGAATGCATACAGTAATGGTAGTAATAGAAGGTATAGGAATAATCGGTCGAATAGTTATTTTGTGAAGTCTAGAAGTCGTAGGTACGGTAACGAAAGTAATGTTAGTAATTGTTGTAATTGTGGTCGCAGTAACGATAGTTATAGAAGTAATGGCAGTAATTTTGGTCGTGATTACGGTAGAAATAGAAGTAGTTATAGTAATAGTGGTCGTGGAATTAGTAATAGAAGTAGTAATGGCAAGGAATGCCAAGTCGTAGAGGACGTGTGTGCTAGAATTGTTGGTGAACTAGAGGAACAGATATGGTATTGTGTAGATAAGTACGTAGATGATGTTGTTTGTGGTCGTGCAGATGAAAGCACAGTAGCTGCTCGTATTGTAGAAGTGTATAATGAAGTAATGAAGTCGAACCTCGCTCAGATAGATAAGAATAGTGTGTTAGCTGCTCAAGAAAAGGAAGAATTTTATGATTGTGTAGAGTACCTAGAAGGGGATAGTGAAGTATTGTGCGAAGTGAATAGTGAAGTGAATATGCGCCAGAGTAGCGCCAGTGTGTGTGAAGTTAGTAAGGAATTGCGCCAGTGTAGCGCCTGTAAGTACGGAATAAGGAATAGTGTGCGTAATGATCAGTCAGATAGTAGTACCGATAGTAGTGACAGTGAATCGTGTGTGTCCCCTAGTATGTTGTGTGTCCCCAGCCCCCCAAGTGTGTCGTGTGCCCCCAATACGTTGTGTGTCAGTAGTCCCCCAAGTATGTCGTGTGCGCCTAGTGTCCCTAATGCCCCCAGTGTCCCTAGTGTCCCCAATGTCCCAAGTGTCCCAAGTGTCCCTAATGTCCCTAGTAACGATAGTAAGTATGTGAGGAATAAGAAAGGTCGTAAAGTACGTAAGCAGCAGCGTAGAAGTAATAATAATGTAGATATTAGCAGTCAGTCGCGAGGATCAGTTGTAGAATGTCGTAGTAATCGTACAGGTAGTATTAGCCATTATTTGTTATTCCCATTTATATTGTTTATGTTATTTTTTGCATGTGTAAGTAGTAACCCTAGTTCACCATTTGCAGATAGTTTTCCTAAGATGGGCTCGATAGCTATGCCCAAGTATGGTTTTGTTATGTCCCCTACAGGTTTAGTATTAACGACCCAGAGAACTGAGTTTATACCCGTAATCATTGATTTGAGCGTCCCCCATATCCCCCCAGGTCACGTACGTACGGAGCATTTGAATTATTTGTTGAAACCTTGTGCCTTGAATGATGCTGCGCACTGTAGTGAGAAGTATAAGATTTTTGCGCAGCCTGAGGAAGGTCCTGCTCGGCAGAATGCGAGTTGTCCGCATATGCTGAATTTAAAAGTTGAAACTGAGGCCATAAAGGCAGAATTCAAGCGTCAGTATGCAGGTATTTTTGATACGAGGTTTTATGAACAGATAATGCATCAGATTTGTGCTAGTAATTTGAATTTGTGTGACACGAATTTGTTTAGTAAAGGCCAGGAGCAGCCTAAAAATGTTACGGTTGAACCGACTCGCAAACGTAGATTTTTAGGAGCCCTTATAGGAGGAGTGTTTGGCTTAGGCGGATTAGCCAATAGTTTAATTAATACCCATCAGATAGGCGTACTTAGTGGTAAAATAGAGGCGATTCAGGCAGGATTTGGCGTAATGGTGCATAAGCAGGCGGAGCAGGAGGAGATTTTACAAAAAATGGCAGAAGCGAATGAACACGTTTATGCGTTTTTACATCATTCAGTGAGGGATTTAGTGAATATGGTCGATCAGGTACGGTGCGAAGAGCACGCGTATACTAAGTATGTTCATAACCAATTGGTCGCGCATTTGTTTTCAAGTACTTTACGGAACAGTTTGCAAGGCATAATGGCTGCTGGTTTACATTCGAGAATAACCCCTGAGTTAGTTAGTTTACCCCTTTTGCAACAGATAATAGCGAAACATAAAGAATTGAGCAAGTCGTTACTGAAAGCAGAGCCAAGTCTAGTATATCAGTTTGGTCAAGTACACCCCGTGCGCTTGGATTTCGACCAGTTAAAATTCGGATTTGTATTAGAGGTTCCAGTACCGCATAAACGTGACATTTATCCGCTTTTCCGCATAAAAAATATTGGTGTAAATAATGTTGTTGTACCGTATACGTATAAGTTACCGTTACCTATGTTTGCCCACCGTAATTATGATGATACGTATGTTAGTGTCCAGACGGAACGTTGTAGCACAGCCCCAGGTTTATGGTTTTGTCCCCCCACGGCCCTAGTAATGAATAATGAAGCAGCGTGTTTACAGTCAGCTATTAGAATAGGATTTAAGAAAGAGGCGGAGATGCCTGAATCATGTAAAGATAGTATGTTAGTGAAAGCGTATGAGAATAATACAGATTATATGTTAACTCCTAGTGGTGTATTAGTACGTACGAACGAGTCTGAGGTAATAGTAACTGATTTTAAGAATGAGGCAACGAAGATAGTTGGTACAAGGGTTACAGTCCCTGATACAGGTACATTATGGTTCGATTATGGCGAGTTTAAGCATTTAGTAATTGGTTCTACGATAATTTCTGGGTCATTAGATTTAGTGTCGAGTACGATTAAGTTGGTAGATGAGCGAATGTTGATTGAGCCCCCTAATTTAGAAACGTTGCCTATTAAGTTTACAGAATTGCGTGAAGCGGAGAAGCTTAATTTTCAGTCAGTTAACATGATTAAGGAGTTAGTTAAAGAGCAGGTAGCATTCCCCGGGTCAGTAGTTACGTTCCGTCATGGTATGTTTATTGTTATTGTATTAGTTAGTTGTTTAGGTATTATTGTGTTTTGTATGAGTCCTATCGGCCGTAAGTTTAGAAGTAGAGTACGTAGTATGTATAGTAGAATGAACAGGAATAGGCGCCATGAGCACAGTTCAGATGGTAGTTCTAGTGGTAATACAGTCCCCCTAACCCCCGTATCGACCCGTAACCCCACGATTTCAACCCTAGCAAGTTCGTCGAATGAGACTATGAGTGAGCGCCGTGTACAATGGGATTTGAGAACCCGAAGTGTCCCTCGAACTGGTTGGTTATCTGCTTCCGTGCCTGAGGTAGGCATAAGTCGGATAACTAGTGAATTGAGACCCCGAGTTAACCTAGCGGCCCCCACTATCCCCAAACAACAATCCCCTACCCCCTCTGCGGCTGATAGGCCAGTTGTAATGTTACCAAGTCTAGGACAAGTTAGATATAGAAGAAGTCCAGGTAGTGCGCACGAAGTTAAGTTAAGAAAGGAAGTTAAGAGTCAAGTAATGAGCCCTAAGAAAGATGATTCAGGAGTAGTAACTAGAAGTAGACGGAAGAGTTTAGAACGAGTAGTGTATTCAGTAGGCAAGTCGAAGGCCAGAGTAGCCATGTACGTAAATGGGAAGGTATTACCCGCATTGGTAGATACAGGCGCCGAAGTTAGTATAATTAGTATGGATCAAGTGGCCGATATGGAATTGTTGTATAGTATTGTACCTACGAATAGTGTTGTCCCTGTCTATGGTATAGCTGGTAATTTAGTAACTGTTAGTGGTAGTATTAAGTTGAATGTGTGTTTAGATGGCCCTGATAGTAATGTAATGTATGAACACGAGTTTTTGGTAGCGAATTATGCCCCTAACCTAAGAAGTGTAGTTGGAATGGATTTTATACAGAAGTTTAAGAGTGTAGTGATTAGTGTCAGCAACGAGCAGCCTGTAGTAACGATGGTAGCCAAGGATATTAATGGAGGTCATAAGTATGTAATGAGGCCCGTAATTGAGTGTAAGGATAAGTACGAAGTTCGGATATTGAAGGATCAAGTGGTAGAAGACAGAATTAGTATTGAAGTAGCAGTTAGTGGCCCTGATGATCAGATAATGGAAGGAATGTTTGAACCGGCCGATGGTAATATTTATACGGAAGTTATAGGCTACCCTAAGAAGGTCATTGTAGTAAATGGTAGAACTAATATAGAAGTAGATAATGTGTATGATGGTGGCTGCGTAAAGGTTAATGAATTAATGGGCTATGTGTACCCCCTACCCGTGTATAGTATGGTTAATACCCTCAGTGTAGATAATATTGATAAGAATGGTTGTGTATTATGTCCCCCTGTATTAATTGGTATGCGTGTGAATGGTTATTTACTCCCAACCCTAGTAGATACTGGCGCGAATTGTAGTTTGGTAGCATTTCACGAAGTAAGGAAGATGAATATGTTGCGTTTTATGGAACCAGAACGAAGTGATGATGCATTAGTAGGGGCCTCAGGTGAAAGTTTACGTACTGTCGGAGTTATTAAGTTAAGGGTCACGTTAGATACAGTAAAGCCAGTTAAGAAGCCGGAAGAATATGAGCATAAGTTTGTAGTAGCGAAAGGAGTGCGCCATAGTTGTATAATTGGTACGGATTTTATGCGGTTGTTTAAGAATGTTAGTGTACAGGTAGAACAGAATCAGGTACAGGTTAAGTTAGAAAGGAAGAATGGAGGGCCAGATGCGTCGTTTATGTTAGCTAATATATCGAGTTCGGATCAGACTTATCGTGTGTCGGCTATTAGTAAGTTAGAAGTTCCCCCTAATTGTAAGATGGTAGTAACGGCTATGGTAGAGATGCCCCAATTTTGTAGATTGTATGAAGCTGATTTTGAACCCTGTCCGTATAAGGAGCGTGGAAGTATGATTGTGCAGCCGGCTAGAGTGTGTGTGCGTAATAGAAGTGTACCTGTAGCATTAGAGAATTATGGTAACGACCCCATTACCATTTACGAAGGTGAAACCCTAGGCGCAGTAGAGAGAATGGATTATAGAAGTAGACAAGCAAGGCCCTTAAGGTATCCGCGCCAGCAGAAGTGTTTTCAGTTTATTAGGCCCAGAATGGAAGTGAATGAAGTTAATTATGTACCGTATAATAGGCGCCCCAAGTCGATTAAGGATCTGCCAGCCCCCTTTGAAGAGCTAGTTATTAATGAGTCCCTAAGTAGTGAAGAGAAGTCCCAGTTGTTACAGTTGATAGCCGATAATAGAGATGTATTTTCCCAGCACCCGTACGATTTAGGCAAGTGTAAGGTATTGAAGGCTTCTATAAACACAGGAGATGCAGATCCCATTTATTCACCCCCATATCGGTTACCGGTGCACTTGCGGAAAGCGCTCCAGGAAGAATTAACCGAGATGCTAAAACATGGAATGATTCGTCCCTCTCAAAGTCCCTGGGCATCTCCTATGTTGTATGTACCTAAGCCAGGAGGAAAGTTAAGATTGTGTGTAGATTTTCGGGCCGTTAATAAGATATCGCAGCCAGATGTGTTCCCCATTCCCCGTATTGATGATACTATGATAGCGCTGAAAGGTTCTAAGTATTTTACGACGTTAGATTTGAATAAGGGCTTTAATCAGATATTGTTAGATGAAGGTAGTAGAAAGAAGGCAGCATTTAATACGTTATTGGGTCAGTTTGAGTATACCGTTTTGCCCTTTGGTTTGAAGTCAGCCCCAGGTAATTTTCAGCGCTGTATGGAGTTAATATTAGGCGATTTGCAGTGGACTAAGTGTATAATTTATATTGATGATATACTGATATTTTCGAAGACGTTTAAGGAGCACCTAGAAATAATGCAAGAAATATATAGTAGGCTGCGTGTTGCGAATTTGAAGTTAAGTATACCTAAGTGTGTGTTTTGTATGGAAGAAGTGAAGTATCTAGGCCACATTATTTCGGAGAAAGGAGTAGAGCCGCTTAAGGAACGTGTACAAGCTATTAATGATTATGCCCAGCCCAAGTCAGTTAAGGATGTAGAAAGTTTTCTAGGAATGTGTGCGTATTATGCTAAGTTTATTAAGGCCTTTTCGTCAATTGCATCCCCATTGTTTGCCCTGAAGCAGAAAGGAGTTAAGTTTGTGTGGAAAGCAGAGCATCAGAAAGCGTTTGAAGAACTTAAGGAAAGGTTAATGTCAGCCCCTGTTTTAGCCCACCCCGATGTAGCTAAGCCCTTTATATTGCATACCGATGCGTCAGGTTTAGGTTTAGGCGCTGTTTTGTCCCAGGTACAAGAGGTAGATGGTAAAGAGCATCCAATAGCATATGCAGCTAGGACCCTGAAACCCTATGAAAGGAATTATAGTACGCACGATTTAGAGAGTCTGGCTATTAAGTTTGGTATTCAGCATTTTCGTCACTATTTGTATGGAGGGCCTAAGTTCACTGTAGTTACGGATCACTCGGCGTTAAGGTGGCTATTGAGTACTCCCCCTAAGAATTCGAGGCTGGCTCGTTGGAGACTTGAGATGGATGAGTATGATTTTGCGATCAAGCATCGTCCTGGTAAGTCCAATGGGAACGCTGACGGTCTGTCGCGTAACCCCTTGTTTATTCAAATAGCGGGCGAGGAGCATAAGCCGGTACTTAATGAGAAGAGGATGGAAATACCCCCGCTGGATGAGAATGTAGCAGGTCAGTTGATTGCGCATATTGAGCGCCTGGTCCCCCAGCATCAGAGGATGGTTGCTGTTACCCGTAGGAATGTAAGGAAGAGTAGGCCAGATATTGAGGTAGTTAGTGGTTTAGAAGTTGAAGAAGAAGATAAGGGCATGAGTAGTGTAGAAGAAGTTAAGTCCCCCCAGAAGGAAGGTAGAATTGTGTCCCCCAATCCCCCGGATGCCGATGGAGATTCGGATCCTGATTCATCGTTTGATCGTGCGTTGTTTGGAGAAGTGCCCAGTAAAAGTAAGGATGCTAATAAGGAAGATAAGGATAGTAGTAGTAGTGAAGTTGATAGTGAAGAGCCCCTAGCCGAGATAGCGAAGAAGCTGCATATTACAGTCCCCCAGCGCCCAGGTAAGCAAGTTGTGAAGAAGAAGAGTAAGGTCCAGTTGCCCCCCCGTAAGCATAGTTCAGAGTCTAACCCCCCGTCTGATGATGAAGTGTCCCCCCAAGAGCCCCAAGTTAAGGATGAAGAGATGAACTTAAGTCAAGTACAGTGGAAGAATTTAGGAGAAAATGAAAGTATATTTACTGGGCATTTAGGAGTTAGTAAGACGCACGGTAGAATTTATTCAGATTATTGGTGGCCTAAGATGTATCGAGCAGTACAAGAATGGATAAGTAGTTGTAAGCAGTGCCTAGAACGTAAGAATCAAAAATGTCATTGTGTTTTCGAAGTCGAACTCTGAGCAATAAAATTCATATAAAAAATTTCTAAGCTTTATTTAAAAAACCTAAAAAATTGTTCAACTGCGCAGTGCCTAAGACTATAATTGTGCCAAATTTTGTAGAAAAATATCTTACCAGCATTTTATAATCGAATGCCGAATAATTGGTTTTGTATTCACACAGCCTATATTTGAGTCTGCTGCTTCTGAAAATGGTTTCTTGTGCGATTTTTTTGCACAGAACGCAATAAAATTGTTTTAAGTTTTCATTACGACTAATAAAATTTACGTATCGTCTGTTTGGAAAATCTCAAAAAGTGTTGATGCACTGGCTTACTTGCTGAATTTGTGTAAAGTCGAATAAAATCAGTAAGGCCGTGTTTACATTGAGCTTTTTTTCAGCTGCTCGAGCAGCTGAAAAAATGCTGCAGCTTTTTTTCGACGTTTCCGGCATTTTTTCAGCTGCTCGAGCAGCTGGAAAAAAGCTGGAGCAGCTGAAAAAAAGCCGGAGCAGCTGAAAAAATGCGGGAACTACAGCGTTGTCATAGCAACGGAGCAGCTAGTCTATAGTGACCGCCATACTTATCCGCTTTTTTTCAGCTGCTCTAGCATTTTTTCAGCTGCTCCAGCTTTTTTCCAGCTGCTCGAGCAGCTGAAAAAAAGCTGCAGCTTTTTTCAGCTGCTCGAGCAGCTGAAAAAAAGCTCAATGTAAACACGGCCTAAATTGTCCAATTTTTTCCAAATTTTTTGCTATGGAGATATGCACGTCAAAACATCAGAAATAGTATTTTGGGCAACTTTCCTTCAAGAATGATAGGTCATTTTGGCTGTTTTTAAAAAATACGGCCCAAATCCTTGATTCCCGGAGCGCCCCCTGAAAAAAGCTGAAAATTTTTCAAAAATTTTCTCATGTGATATGCACATCAAATTGAAGGAAATTCAAAGCTGAACAACTTTTGTTCTTACGATTCATGTTTATTTTTGCGCGTTTTCAAAATAATGGCCAAAACCCACATTTCAGGAGCGCCACCTTAAGCTTTTCAGAAAATGTCAGTTGTATTGGTGCTAAAGCGGTCAAGATTCGGAGGGATGAATATTTTTTGCTCATAAATTGCTTCCTACCCCATCTTTTAATAAAAATATACAACCGCCATCGACCATCGTCAGCCAAGCCCCCAATCTGATCTCCATCCCCAAAATAGCTGTCGGCCCTTTTAATGAAAATTAAAGTGTGGTGTTAAAACCCTTAGGGGTGGAATGAGTCGGAAACACGGCATTTTTTCGACTAATGATTCGGAGTCCCCCTATATCCCCTAAACCCAGGCGGAATTAAAATTGAACGCTCTTTTGAATAGGCTAGGTTAGAAGTTTGTAGAATGCAAGCTTTAGCTGTAAATCAAACTTTGTCCAAAAATACACTTTGCATAAAAGTTTTTGCGCAAAATTGGATTTTTTTAACCAAAAATACAAAATAAACTTTGTAAATCGGTTCAGGCTTCGAAAAGTTACAAATCGTTCTGATGCTACCCAGGCCAGGCTGATTGAAGCATTATATACAGCACAAGTGTTAAACCCCGACCCAAGGGGTTCGTTGAGTTAAGGCAAGAATATAAATTGCAATTTAGGGCGTGAAAGACCGCGTGCCTGCAGCCCTGTGGGTCGGAGAGTAACACCTAGATCCGTCGATTATCGCGGCTATTCCGCCCGTCGATCGCCCTGACTCAGGTCCGGGGCGCACTACAGGCGTCCCAGGGCGGTCACAGAAACCCTCAGAGAGATCAACGTAAACTTGGAGGCCAATTAAAAGGAGATGGTTATATTGAAAAAGCTAACAATTTACGCAGACGATAAAAGTATGAAACAGGACAGTGGGCAAATAATTTACACTTTAGAAATACATTTCAAAACGGGAAGTAATCACTACTGAACTAAAAACTAAAACTACGCAAACATTTGTCTCAAGTTTCCTACCCTTAACCCCGTGCGTGCAACGCGTCCCAGACAATTTTGAAAAGAACAGCAACCACTTCTGTCAAATCAAGCCAAGTGACATCTACAGCGAAGGAGAAATTTTTTAGAGTACTTAACAAAGGCTGTTTCGAACTAAGGATTACTCCCGCATTAATTTCACAATACAGTAAATGTCGCATAAAGGTTAATACAAATTTAGGAGCCTATTTGGCAATCTAATAATTTAGATTTTGAAATATAGTTTCACAATAAACACTAAAATGTTGATGCTATTTCCGAACTTCCTTCTACGAGAAATTTTCCATTTCTTTGATGCAATAATTTCAACTGCCGTCATGGCTGCACACAACACAGGATTTGTACGATAAACTTAATTATTGCCAAATGCTTTAGTTTAGCTGACACTAATAATTTTGATAAATTTTCAGTTTTAGAAACTGTTTCTAGCTATGGAAAAGTCAACATCAAGGAGGGGGTGGTCTACAAGTACAACAAGTGCCCCCCTGTACAGGAACGGCGACTCGACGTACCTGATACACAACATTGCCCACTCCCTGCTTGCTGTAGACTTATCCCACTACCAATATGTTCACAGAGGCGTGATAATGGGCAAAACACAATAGAGCTCAAACAATTCTTCTAGGACAAAATACGACAATTAAACAAGTGGCAAATAGAATAACAATTAACAGTCGTTATGACAATATCCGAGTAATTTCCGAATTTAGAATTTTCTCCTTTAAACCATTATATGATCATTTCAGTTGGAAGTCAACTCAAGCTATCAAAACTTTTCGAACAACAAGTAATCAACAAATAGAAACACAACAAGTACTTTGGTTACCGTGTGAAAATCAAAATTAGTCAGTTGGTAATTTTGATCTTTCAGATTTGAAATTCCCACAATTATCAACAAGCATGAATAAATAATAAATAAAATAGCTCAAATAATACTGTTTCGTTAGTAAACAAGTTGTAGATTCGCCCTCAATTTTTCCATTTATAAAACCCCAAAATTAAAAATTAGTGCCCCACAAATCCTGGAGGTCCCATCAGATCTTGAACTGGATTGCTGGATTCAAACTCTGTTGCTATACCGCGTAACTTTTTCATGTACAAAAACCCTATTTCCAGTTAGCTCAGCTACACACTCACGCATACCTTTGTTGGTGGCCATCCAACGCAGGTTTCCTCACTCACACTAGCCTAGGCTCTCACAGGTAAAATTGACGATGCACCGTTTTTCACTACTTTCCAAATCGTTTCCACTTCTAAATCTACACTTTTTTCATATGTACACTTCACCAATTCCCAAAAAACCTTTCAAACATTATTAAAACAATTCTTTGGGTCAGCATCGCTCGAGGTAGTGATCAGTTACCCCATTTGCGCGATCTGCCCTTTCACACTACGTTTCGTTTCACAATATCACGTTAAAATTGTTTCAAACTTACTGTAGCTACACACAAATACTTAAGTGACCTAATTGTACTTGGCAAATAACATTTATGCGCCTTGCTTGCGACCCAAAATAAGAAAAAAAATACAAATATAACTATACAAGGTTACGACGTTTCACAGACAGTGTCAAAGTCCCTAGCTATTTCTAAAAGGAGCGTTTCTTTCCGTGACTTGACAGGGGGGTTTGGTCTCCGGGCTATCCTTACTTCTGCCCGAGCTTTTCACGTTTAAAAATTAATCCTTACAAAACAAGTCGATAGTGGCAATCGCCACCATTTCCTCCACCCCAAAGGTCTCTTTCGTCGGCTCTCCCATAATAGTCCCCATGAAAAAATGACCGTAATAATTTCGTATACGGGTCCTTGGTTAACCATTTCGGTCTTATCGTACTAGTATATGCATGCTAAATGGGGTGTAATATCGTACCCAATTTCAAAAACGTTGTTTTATTCGTTTTAAACCCAAATAGCCCGGTCGTTTGCTGGCCTTCCCTTTGTCCTTACCCTGAGCCTGTTTCCGCGCTCGCTTTTGTGGATTGGGGAGCTATTACTCACTACTTCAATACAAATTACGACATAATAATAACATCACATTTTCCAATTTTGGTTGAAAAACTTTCTCATTTAGCCCCTTCTTCCTTACATATACTACAATTTCTATAAAATAAGCCAACAAAAATTTTTTGTTATACATACGTGCACTAATCACAATCTGTACATTTGTTAATTTTCAGTATATTTTAGTTAATTATGCAAAAATTAAAAGTTAAATAAAAAATACTATTACTTTTGTTTTTGGTCCAGCAGAAATAACACAATACATTAATACATATTAGAAATGCAATTTGGTTACGACAAGGCCCTAACAGTGAGCACTTAATATTATATTTCTTTTTTACGATTCCGGACTTTACCTTTGGGTTCAGAACCAAATATTGCTTGTTTTATATATTTTTGTGAAAATTTGCCGTTCGATCGTTTGAAACTTTGTTACAACAGTTTTCTTATTAGTATACAATTTTTAAACAGTGTCACTCCCATCTAACAACATTCACTTTTACAATTCTTAATAACATTAAAGTACGTCTTGAAAACAGTAATGATTTGAATTTTGATAGTTTATTCATGCCGGTTATGTGAAGTCTCGTACCATTTTAATAAATGAAAATCGTTGAACGCCATGTAGGTAGTATAATTTTGAATATTGTATGTCATTATTGTGTTTGTGTTTGTTATTAAATCATTGATTTCGGTTTCTTTTATATATTGCTTGTATGGGACGATATTTCTCATAACCAGTTTGGGCGTGACACTGTGCTCCTCAGGCACATCCGGAATCGTTTATAATACAAAATTTTTCAAAAATGACCCTGCGGTTGTAGTCCCTATCTACAGCCATAATATGTGCGTCAGCGTCTGTATGTACTGCCACTGATTTGGTGACAAAGGCAGTTAACTTAACTGTAACTTAACTGAAGTTATCGCCAAAAACTGATTATAATCAGTTAACTGAAAATATTTTCAGTTAACACGCTTAACTGAAAATATAATTTCAGTTATGCGCATAACTGAAAATGATTTTCAGTTATGTTGTGGAAATTTCCATTTTTATGCAAAATAGGCATGTCCCATGTATTAGGAGACGCTCACAGAAGTATTTGTGTTATAGTACGATGCAGAGAGCATTCAGCAATTTATATGCACCAATTGCGCCAAGTGCTTAAACGAGTGCGCGCAGCACACAAGTTTATGCACGTTTGTTTCACGTGCCAGTGCGAGTAGTTGCTGGATGCATTAGAAAGTATACCCTTCATTTCAGGACCCTGTACTCAACTGAAGGGGGGGGGCGTAGCGAAAGGCTTTTCTTAGTGTCTGGAACTCAGGGGGGTACCCCCCTCAGTTGAGTATATAATGAGTATTGTACGGTTTTGAGGGGTATACCCTCTCTCATTTCAAGACATTATGAAAGTAATCCCCCTCAAAAGCGTACAAAAGAGGGCTATTTTGCGCTCCGCAATGGACGCAAGCCCCAAGGCATAATAAGAAGAGTGTTATACTCTCACTATCTTAAGTGATATAGGTGATATAGGTTAAATTATGGTATATGTGAAACTAAAGCAAAATTTAACTACAAACCACGAACTTGTTTAAAACATGTTTGTTAAACATGTTAAAACATAAAACATGAACATGTTTAAATTAAAAAGCATGAAAGAAGTAATTAAATAAAGTTTTTGTAAATGCACATTCACTGCTGTAGCCGGTAGCCACGTGCGTGTATATAATACAAAGGTTTATCATTTCGAAAAGTAGTTAAGTAGACTTGCAAGTTATTTGTAATGTTTTAAGTTTTGTTAGTTAATAAAAACATGCATTTTTAATACATCCTCAAAATTTTGAACATTCCTGAAATTGTCAAAATTTTGCCCCATAACTGATTAATTTCAGTTAAAGTTATCAGTTAAAGTTATCAGTTAACTGTAACTTTAACTGATTTTATTTTTGGCAAATAACTTAACTGTAACTTTAACTGATTTAATTTTTGGAAAATAACTTAACTGTAACTTTAACTGATTTAAAATCTCATAACTTAAACAACCCTAGCCGGGACAGCATACATCATGCCGTATGGAGGGTACATATATTGAGGAGAAAAGGGAACAGGATGTGCCGGAGTAGAAATAGGCGTATTTTGAGGGGCATGCGGAATGGGACTTCCCGATTTAATGTGATAGTTTGGTTGACCCCGTGATATATGGCTAGAATTTTTTTGGTTGGTATATTTGAAGCTGTTTGTTTGGTCAAAGTTATTTTGACTTTGGAAATGACTTTTAATTTTGATAAATTTTCAGTTTTAGAAACTGTTTCTAGCTATGGAAAAGTCAACATCAAGGAGGGGGTGGTCCACAAGTACAACACAAGTAAGATCCAGTTCAAATTTCGGGCAATAGCTGCAAAATTCTTTAAAATCTAGAACTGGCTGGGCTATTTTAGTGCAGCAAAGTTATTTTTGATGCTTCTTAGCAGGTTTTTCCTTCAAATTAGGCCTCAGGCTTAGGCTCCGTGCTTTAGGCTTAACACTTTGACTCGGAGTTCATGCTTAGTCTTAGTGCTTAGGCTTTAGGCTTAGTATGCAGTAGCGTAGCCAGGAACAACTGAGGGCAACGTGCCTTTCTGCCCCAAAATGTTTTTCTACGGGGAAGCGGGTGCTACGCGACCCAAATTTTTTATCCGAGGGGGGCTCAAATCGCTGAGGGGGGGCAAATCCGCTGAGGGGGGCCCATGGCCCCCCGGCCTCCCCCCCTGGCTACGCCTCTGTTAGTATGTGGGTTAGCAAGCAAAGGATTAGTCTTAGTTACTTGCATTAAATAAAAGGGCACTTGCTACTGTGGAATCATAAATAAAGTTGAACAACAGGGTTGGCAAGTCTCGGGTTTGCAACCGAGACCGAGACCAGGCAACTGAAACCACCCAAACGAAACCTACGTGACCGAGACCAGCCCTTAGGGGACCTTTTTTCAAGTTTCAATTTTAAAAAAGTTGAGATACTTTGAAATGTAAAAAATTTGTGATTAAGTTACAAAAAAGTGACCATATTAAGGTTGTATGAGTGTATGACTTGCGACGTTGTGAGAAACGTAACATTGTAAACGACCGGATGCATGAGAGTAAGTGATTGACAGCCGGACCAGGACAATAGGATTATTTTCCTATTATTTAGTCTGTCGAGTTTTTGTATTTTTTAATAAGTTTGGCACACTTCCTCGCTTGCCATAGGGTGTTTTATTGTGCATGGCACACATTGGCATTTTGGCAGTCTGACTCAGGTGCCAGGTTAGAATCGTCCGTGCTGGAGCAGTGGTGCTACTGTCAGAAGTTCTGATACGAGCACCATCACGTATGTACCAGAAAAGTTTCTCCCACTGACACAGTTATGTGGGGGACAGGTTTGATGCCCCAAGCACGCCATAGCCCAAAAAGCTTTTGATTGTGCCTAGTTTTTTTTCATATACTTAACGTTTTGACATGCGTTGAGAGGTTGGAGCTCAAGTAATTTAATTAAACTGCCACCCAACCCAATACGCGCTTCGTAAGCCAGCAAATTTTTAATTACAAATCAGCTACAAAGTTAGCACTATTTGGTAAATGATTGTCATATACAGTATTTTTACTGTATAACATACGCTTGAGAGGTTCCACATACAAATGCAACATCGCCAAGTCAGACAAAGCTTCTAGCTCAAACTTTAACTAATAGCTTGATGTACAAAGTTTAAACTTGAAGTCAGTTTGCCGAATGCCGGTGAACTGACATGTCTGCAGCAGACATGCCGGTGAACGGACATGTCTGCAGCAGATAGTTGTGACCATTTCAAGCTTGGAATTCGATTTGGAAACATATATATTGTAAAAAAAATCTTCGTGATTTTAAAAAATTTTGAAAACTTCAAGTCTCATCTGAAACACCGAGACCACCCTATGGCAGGTCTCGGTTTTCCTACCGAGACCGAGACCGAGACTGCCAACCCTGTTGAACAAGCAAGCAAAATCACAGGAAAACCAGGGATCTGAATTATCTGTAATTTTTTTCGGTTACAGATTTTTCAGATGTTTTTTACCATTTTCATTTAGAGACATTTTGCAAACTTTCAGCGAAATTTCAGATATATTTCAGAGAAATTCAGGGAAAATTCAGAGAATTTCATCCAGAATTCGGTAACGAACGCGTGTAAGCGAAATTGAAATAGCACTTTTTGTGCTATATCGCTTTTTTTATGCGCTATATGCGCTATTTGCGCTATTTGCGCTATCGAAGGTGCTATATGCGCTATTTGCGCTATAGCGCTTTTTGGGGGTGCTATATGCGCTATTTGCGCTATATGCGCTATCGAAGGTGCTATATGCGCTATTTGCGCTATAGCGCTTTTTGGGGGTGCTATATGCGCTATCGAATTTGCTATATGCGCTATTTGCGCTATAGCGCTTTTTGGGGGTGCTATATGCAGCTATTTGCGCTATATGCGCTATCGAAGGTGCTATATGCGCTATTTGCGCTATAGCGCTTTTTGGGGGTGCTATATGCGCTATTTGCGCTATATACGCTATCGAAGGTGCTATATGCGCTATTTGCGCTATATCGACGGTGCTATATGTGCTATTTTTTAGATATGGATGAAACTTTTACAGTTTAATGGCCAGAGAGGATTTGAACCACCCATTGCTAGATTGCTAGCTTAACGCTCTACCGACTGAGCTACGCTGGCCTATTGGTGTTTGTGTTAATTTCCCTTTAAATAGTGATGCTGATCTTGGATAGCGCTTATAGCACCTGAGGGTGCTATTTGCGCTATTTAGGCGCTATTTTGTGCTATTGGCTAATTTATTGAAAACTTTTGTATTTTTTAGTAAGTATACGGTCCCTCAATAAATTAGAATAATTTTAAAATTATTTTTAAATTTTTGTTTGTGTTCTAGTCGACGATATAAAAAAATAGCGCATATAGCACAACGATAGCGCATCAAAGTGCTATAAGCGCTATTTTTTTGTTGTATAAAAGTCATTGATTTTCGGCTTACTTTAACTTTAACTTAAATTGATGCCTGATGCCTTACTTTAACTGTTACTTTAACCTAAATTGAAGCAAATGACCTGTACTTTAACTTTAACTTAAATGAAAATGGTTCAACTTTTTTGCCCTAATTCACAGGCACCTGTGGGCACAGGTCACAGACCCACTAATTTGTACCTGTGGGCCTGTGAGTTTATTGAAACGGGCTACTGGTGGCATTATAGCATAGTATATCCGTAACAGGAATTTATGCTGGCAGTAAATTAATTAGTTTTGCTTTCTGCTCTTTCTTAATCTTAAATAAATAAATAAATAAATAAATAAATAAATAAATAAATCATAGCCTTGCAGTCATAGCCACGTTAGGGGTTGGCAGTAAGTAACAGGTATCAATGCAAACTTATTCCATATAATTATTAATTAATCCATAAAGTATTTCCCTTTATAATAACATACATAGCTGATTAAGTAGTCGAATTATATCCTTCCAAGCGCAAAATGTCTGCCAAGTGTCATGTGGAACTCCCTTCGTCCCTTTGTATAAATTATTTTCGTATCCCTTAGTATCTTTTCGTATATGTATCTCTGAATTAAAAATTCTGTATGTTTTTGCTATGTAGCTTTATAATTATTAGTTCAAATTAGTTCAGTTTAGTTCAGATGTGTGTACATCTCCGGAGTTATATCTTACCCGTTTTACGGGCAACTTGTTCCTTTATTGTGCAACGCTTCTACCACCGATAAGGCAATTTTTAATAAAGGCTCTAATGCATTAAAAAATAAAAACACGGAAAACAGAATCATGAAAAACTGTACAATCACTAATCCCATCAACAATTAACCTCCTAGAGTCAATCTTTCGAGTTATGCCGACTGCTTAAGCTCAGTTTTAAGTTGGACAGAGAGTTGGAGAAAGGTGAGGTTGGGCTTGGAGTGGCCGCTGGGTCTCCGTTCGGCGAGCTTTCGCTGTAATAGCGAGACGGCGCCAGCGATAAACTGCGAGGCCGGCTGCTTGACCGTCGAAACGAAACTCGATGCGGCTCCACCGTTTCCAGCACAATTTCGTCGATGTTATCCAAAGCTTGATCGATCACTTCTTCCTGTACATTAATGGTTGTCAGAAATTCTTTCAAAAACGTATTGAGTTTCATCTGTTGGCCGCCAATCCAGAGTTTGGTGTGACCTAGGTTATCTAGAGATTTGCCTAGATAATAGATCTTCCACATACATTTGGCCAAATGTTCTACAGTCATCGAAGTAATAGCTAAGCCTATGATAATGTACATTAGGGTGAACGGTAGAAGGCTATAGTTTTCCGGTATCAAGTCTCCAAAACCGATGCTAGCAATCGATGCAAAAATCAAGTAGCAGCATTCCCAATAACCGAACGGTTCATAAAGTTGCCAGATTGCAGCGCCGACTGTAATCCAAAGAAACATTAGACAAATAATGACCGAAAACGGTAGTTCTTCGGTGCTCTTTAAGCATGAAAAGAGGTGCCATTTTTTGTGCTTTACGTAGGAAATGAAATCCAGAATGGATTCAGCAAACAGCTTGCCCACATTGGCCACCCAGATCATGCACAACGGCATACCGATCATGGCGTAGAACACGCAGAACAACTGACCGGCGAAAGTGGCGGGGGCTGGGTCACCATAACCTGAAATAGTGAACAACCAAAAGATGTACCATGCGACGTGCCATCGTTATGGATCACTTATGATAGGTATTGCATGAGACGTGCATTAATGTTGCAAGTGCCATGGCATTTGCCACGATGTTGCATGAGATGCACCTCTTTACACAACTTAGGCTACCTCACAAGTTCAAGGAGAATTGCGAACGTAAGGTTGCCTTTAAACTTGAAAAACCACCGAAAAAACATTTTCAAATTGTAAACCTATTTCCGACAAAAACTTGCAAGGAGATGCTTGTCAATTTGTCACGTTTGCTAAAAAACCACTAGGCTACTCATGGATAAAGTAGAAAGACCTCGGCATATGCAGCATCTTCTTTGTCGACGTTACACTCAGGTTGGCGATCTGCTGGTTGCTCACTGCAAAATGTCAAAGTGTCAAAGTCATGAAAAATAGTTCCAGCTCCATTTGGAACAAATTTACAAAATCGCATTCTACAAACTGCAAGTACAACTAGAACTACAAACCTACCGATCGTGGTGACCACACTGAAAGCAAACAACACCGACGCTCCGAAGCTCCAAATCTCATGTCGTAAAACGGTTTTGTTGTTTGCTTGTTGCAAGAAGTCTTGCTGATACGATGGAAACTGAGACTCCTTCCATAAAGCTAACAGTTCAGCAATTTGCAGTTTCACTTCAGGTTGGCCTGACAGGCTGTGAGTCGACATCGACACTATTCGATCTAGAACTTGCAAGTGCTGCAAAACTGCTTTGGTATTCGACTCTAAATGAGCCCCCCGACCCTCTGGGGCTGTCAATAAAGTGTCATTAATGTCGTATTTGGCTTCGATTTGACGAAAAATCAGTCCGCCGACAATGATGTATAAAATCATCGCTAGGGCTAACGCAATCTGGATGAAAACGCGCCATGGTAGCTGAAACATAATTGAATTTAAAAAATACAAAAAATGGCGCGACGAAAAACACAGAAATAAGTTTCGAAAATAATAATGAGCAAAGAAACAAAATTCTTCAATATATAATTCATCAGAGTTCAGAGATGCACGGTAACAATTTTTCGATTGTAAGCTCATTTTGGGGCACTTCTTCTTACGGAAAGGTAAAATAAAATTTGTCCCTGGCATAACCCAAGACGTGGAAAATCGTTCGGACTTACACTAAATTGCTGCTTTCGGTCGGGAATAATAGCATTCTGCTCAGCAGATTGGTCATCCAATTTCACTGACATCATTGTCAAGCGTAAATCTAGTGCTGCAGGAACCAAAGTGCAAACTCGCACTCTCAACTCAAAACATGCAAAAACTGGTTTCGCACTAATTGTGAACTATTACAATCAAAATTGCGACTGACTGTAAAATTCACATGACACTGTAAAAAGTAATGTATAGCTAGTGCGGAGGGCGTAAAAATTGGTCATACTATTATCTGTAAAATTGTTAGTTTGTCCGTAAACACAACTTTTTACAAGCTGCTACCGCAAAGTGCGTTTTTGCTACACCACAAAAAGTTCTAAAATTTACTAAACCGATCCCCCATTGTGTTTACAGCACGCAGTATAGCCTTAGTTGTGTTGTAAAGTTGTAACTTACCCTTGTTAGGACAAGCTTGACAATACATTACATTACAATACTGGATAATTACCAAATTCGCACAATAGAGAACCCACCTGTCATTCTGTGCAAGGTATTTTATCATCCCTACAAGTAGACACAAAGGCGTGCCACAGACTTGACAAGTTCTGCATTCTACTGTCAAATAAAACCAACAACTTTTAAAAGTTTAGTTACAACTTTGAAGATACACTACCCTGTTTCACAAGCATTTCAATGCTCCTTACAGTTATAGAGCATACACGAAACTTTCTAGGATACTAAATTTAAACTGCGGTTTAAGATTATATAGTGAGAACAAGAATACATAACAGGGAAGAGTATGACCTTCCCTATCCTAGCTAATCGGCCCGGCCGAAATAGCGCTTTTACGCCGTGTGTTGAAACGAGGGGGGTTTTGAAATCCCCCCCTGAAATCAAGACACTTCCCGGTTTTGAGAGGTGTCTACCCTTGAAATTTAGACATGTCACGATTCGAGGGGGGGGGGTGCCCCCCCTGAAATCAAGACACTTCCCGGTTTTGAGAGGTGTCTCCCCTTGAAATTTAGACATGTCATGATTCGAGGGGGGGTGCCCCCCCTGAAATCAAGGCGTAAAAGCGCTATTTCGGCCGGAGCATCGTCCGGGCCGATTAGCTAAAATATGGAAGAGTGTCATACTCTTCCCTATAATGTACTCTTGGTGAGAAGCAGAATTCGGGAATAGATGATTGACTTAACAATTTGAATCAGCATCTTCATTCTAGTGCCAGCTCATTTCCTCCCTGCCAATGAAGTACGGGACCGAAGACTGTGACATTCACGCACATTTACCATACCTAACGTTTGCTGCTGAGTAGGGCAAAAAAGTTAAACTTTAACTTTAACTAAAATTGAAAAAGTTAGGGGTCATACTTTAACTACAAAAAAGTTAAAGGTCTTACTTTAACTGTAACTTTACTTAAATTAAAACGTCCTTACTTTAACTTTAACATTAAAGTTATTTAAAAAAGTTATATAAAAGTCATTGATTTTGGGCTTAGTTTAACTTTAACTTAAATTACCGCCTGACCCTTACTTTAACTGTAACTTTAACTTAAATGAAAGCCTTGGCCTTACTTTAACTTTAATGAAAATGGTCTAACTTTTTTGCCCTACTGCTGACTGCTGAGTCTGTTCAATAAATAAACGCCCTCAAAGTTTAAGTCTGTATCACGGGCTTTCACCAAAATACAAATTAGCTCGAGATTCGAGAATAGAATACCTATCTCAGGGATAGCTGCTCTTATTCAACCCTAAAGACGTAATTAGATTTGTCTTTACTGCTTCCCCGATAACAGGGACATATTGACTAATTACCAGACATCGAATATAATTTTTGAAAATAGCAAAGCAAAAAGCAAAGCACTTGAGAATAGCAGGAGAATAAGAATAGCTCGAGAATAACGTTGGTGCAAACGGACATATTACAAATCGGAAGTTTATTTAAGATTTCTAAGAGATGTTTAAACCTGCTGTCGGACTAAACCGAATCGTTTAGCCTGGTAAAGGAATCCGCCATGTCGTTTATTATACCGTATACCACTTGAACTTAAACGTACTAATCTATCTCCCAGTGTTCTAGCTGCAAAACTTAAGTAGCAAAAAACTAGAAGATTTCGCGTTGAAACAGTTTATTAAAAGCTGTAAGCAACATTCTTGGAAATAATGCAATTCATGACAATTACACATAAAGTGGTAAAAAACGGCTTTGCAATTGGCAGCATTATCTATTTAACAGTGGAAGCCTGCCTGCTAATGGCCAAAAAAGCGTAAAAAAACAGGTAAAATCGTTGCAAAATATTACAAATATGTCACAATTAAGCTCAACAATTACTATTGTCAACTTTCATATCCGCTGATTCTATCGTATCTGCTCCACCCCGTACGACATCAAAAAAGTCCACAATTTGACTGGTCCAATAGTAGCTTTGGTAACGGTTAGCGTTGGCCAGAAGGAGATTCAATACAGCTTGGTCGAACCGATGACAACCCGCATTTGGTCGATTGGAAAATCTTCGTTTTTCGACTGACTCAAAGGCACAAAATGCGCTACTGCCTGGAGGAGCAAGACAACGTTCTTCGAGGGCACACAGGACTAACCTAAAACACAAAAAAGTCCAATATTCACAACAAAAAAACAAAGCACAAATAACCAATCAAAAACATAATGGCACGGGCTGACTCCATCTTTTTTCTGCATACTGTATAGACTAAACAAAGCCCAGTTTAGATATACTTGTCCTTACGGAATCGGGGACAGGGAAAGGACAAATTTCGGTCAGCTGTTGTGAACAACTGACAAATGTGATTGAGCTAATTATTAGTATACAGTTAGAGGTGAAATCAACTGTCGGCATCCAAAAAAGTGGCATATTTGGCTATGCAGTTTTTCTGAAATGGCTTAGAGACAAAACGATAGGGAAAAAGACAAGAACAAGTATGAACTGGGCTGTAGAGTACAAACAAAAAAATAAGAACTGATCTAGTAATCGATTAAAAAACCCCATTTCAATCATGAACAACTTTTTTGCAAACTCCACATTTCACAGTAAAACTAGCTGGATATGCAGTACATACTTTAGATAGTGCTCAATATCTCTAATAAAAAATCAGAGCTTGAACTTGTTTAACTTGAGAAAAAAGTAAAATAAGGAATGAAAATACAATCCATTGGCTCGGCTGGTTAGTAATGAAAGCGCAATGAAAATTGAAAAGTTACAACAACTAATACAATTTAACTAAATAACTTAATAACTTAATAATAATGCAATGTTATTAATAACTTAATAACATTGCATACCATTTTAAGACCTGTTGCACAAGATCTTCAGTCAGCACAGCAAACACAAGCCCAGCATCGTACATTCTACTGCCGGGCAGCTGTAGCGCATTCAGATCGCTGGGTAGATATTTATACACTCCTGCAAAATCAGAAGACTCATAATAATTGACTGCTGGGTTTTTTTTTCGCTGGCAAATTTTCGCATTTTTGCGAAAAGCTTGAAATTTTTTTCGCAAAATCAAATTTGTTTTCGCAGACTTGCTTTTGTTACGTAATGCAATAGACTTTGCATTTAAATGTTAATAAAACAGTGTTCCGCCTATACAGGATGAAGACTGACGCAATTTTTACTCTAAGATTTTGACATTTTTATTTAAATTTGCGGAGCCGTCCTGAGAATTTTATTTAATTTTTCACAATCGATGCTCAGCCGTAAAGTAATTTCAGAAGACCCTGCCAATGACCAAGTTAGGCCTGAAAATGCTAACATTTTGAAATGTTTCTTAATTATGTCACCTCCGACCCCTATTAAACTGACTATTAGTGTTACATGCAGTCGGTGTGATGATACATGAAAGAAAATCTGTCCCATTTACAGTCACTAGAAACATCAAGCCACAAAGTTGCACGAGTCCGGGCCTAAGGGATCACAAAAAGTCGGAGAAATTTCCAATTTTTAGGCCAAATTTGGTCAATTGGGGCCGTATCGGACATGTTTTTCGACTAAACCACAAAAATCAGCGGATAGACCTTACGAGTTCACCTCCACTGCGTCAAAATTTTTTCGCAATTTTGCGAAAAGGTTTGAAAAATTTTCGCAATCACCAATTTTTTTTCGCAATTGCGAACGTTTTTGCGAAAAAAACCCAAATTGAGAAAAGTATAACAGTTGGGATATAAACAGCTTATAAACTATTTTATAGTCATTTACATTATTTCCAAAATCATTTTTACACTATTAATCGTTTTTTGCTTGTTTCATTTTATACTATGTTGCCACGAAAATTATTCCACTAACAAATTGATATGTTATACTCTGACTTCGGAAAAGAATTATTTAAAAAAAAACACCATTACGTAAATGTTTGGACCGATAATCCAATATCTAAGTTGGCATTGTTAAACATAGTCGTGTTTGATTGGACTTTTACTCATTATTTTACCAGCAGTCGCGAAAAACACGCCACCAAACGAAGGGAAGGTTCGATTCCCAACCGGTATTTTAACGTAAACTCGAAATGAGATGAAGGGGCAGTCCGGGGTAACTGGTTTGAGCAATAAGCGAATTGCCCCCTTCTTATCCCCCATGTGTGCTCCATAGATGCACATAGGGGGGGTATCCACCCCCCCCCCCCCGCAGACATCCCGCGCCCCCCCTCGACCCTCCACCCCCCCTCTGATGGCTAAAAAAGTGCCCCAAAAATGCGTAAAAAAATGTAAAGTTTGCAAAAATTTTTCGCCGGCGGCCAAAAAAGTACCCCCAAAACGAGTTGAAAATTGTAAAATTTTCGACTGTCGCCGAAAAATGATCAAAACTAGGGACCACCCCCCCTTCGGTCACTGGTCGGGCACCCCCCCTCGCCGATTCCCCCCGTGCATCTCTGGTGTGCTCCTGTTGTTTCCATAAATCAGCATTTTTTAAGTCAGCCTTTAGTTGTTCTACCTTCATGCGTCCCACTGAAAATCCCATGTCCACTGTATCCCATCAGCAAAAGTGGGAATTTGTCGCAACGCCTGACAGAATTGACCCAAATGTCGGCATCAAAACTCTGCTCAATCCAGCTCCAATTCTGGCCATCGGGTCGAGTTGAGTCGATCTGGGTCTCAATTGTCCGTCTCCCATATTTTCTCGTTCCACAATTGGTCAGGGCATAAATTTCCTTGTAATGTCCTCCCTGTCGCCAAACCACACTGCTGTCCATATACCATACAGCATCGTATTCATTCAAGGTTTCCTGAAACAAACAAAAACAAATTTTGTTTAAAGATTTCCTCACATTACTGCTCAGTATGCAATCTGTTCATCCAGCAAAAAATATACCAGTTTTCTGATACTATACTACTAGTGTGATATTTTTTATAATTTTGTTAACTAAAAGCATACGAAGCTGTAAGTGTAAAAATGCGGTAATTGTCTTTTTACGCAATTCTTTACTGATAGAAAAACACAACATGTCAATAACCAATATAAGTAACTGTTTTGCTGAAGAATTTTGACTGAAAAGATTGTTGAAATATATATCAACAAAACAAATTGAAAAACAAATCAACAGAGTTTTAAAAAAATTCTATAAATTACTGATCGAATCATAAATTTGTGTACCACCATAGAATGACCGTAATCTATGTAGTTGGCATATTATAGTAGTTGAAACAATCAGTTTTACACAAAAGTAAGAAAAAATTTTATAAAAATTCTAAAGCAAAGGTCTCCGTGTAAATATAGAACTACCTTTTGCTCACAAAACAGGCTAAATTCTTACGGCGATAATAATGGGTTTCCATCGGAAAGCGTGAACGTCTTTGACGCAGGATGGATAAACGTCAAACGTGAAATTACGTACAATCACCCCACATTCTTCCACAAGCTAAAATAACACATAAACGAAATAAGTACATAACACAAAAAGGAAAACTTTTCCTTGATTTACAAGTTCCTTGTCTACCACGTGACAGATTGGACGAATAATGTAACAGAAAAATTTCATGACATTATTAACTACAGTGTGAATATGTAACCGGCTGCTGCGTTCATTACGGAATCGGATTTATGACCTACTATAAAATCCATGTGTTGCGTATTGCGTTGTGTTGAGCCTGGTTCATACTTGTCCGTTTCCATGTCCGAATAGATTGTCCGTAAGCCAGTATGCAAAATCTATTATGAACAAAGTCATTATATTGCACCAAGCTGCACAGAAAACCGATAAAAAATGTAGACAAATCAAATGATGCAAACATTCGATCGATTCAGTGTTAGACTTGAGCATACGTGGGCGGCTAGCGGATTCTGGGGGGGGGGGGGGATGAGCCGCCGGGGGGGGAGGGTGCGGAGCAACTTTTCCGGCCGTTTTTTCGTGAGCCACCGATTTTTGCTTCGCGAGTAACCTTCAGAACATTCTGGGGGGGTGAAGCATCTGTCTGGGGGGGGGGGGTGAAAACCCCCCCACGCCCAAGTATGGAATTGAGTATTCCAACTATAATTCTTTAGCGCATATATAAACAAAACGTCACCTTTTGTACAGCCGAGCTTTCTCTATTCCGCGTGCTAATATCGTAGACTATTATAATAGCCGTTGGCTCGACCATCCGCAGTGACCGAATCAGTCGGCGAATGGAGTCGGCATACTTTGAGCTACCAGCAGTCACGAACACAGGAGAGAACGGGTGCTGCAAATAACACGATAAACCTGATTTGAAATTATATATATATATATATATATATATTAGCGATCGGCCGGAGCCTCCGGCTCCGGCTCCGGCTCCGGCCGGATTTGGCCCCACCGGCTCCGGCACCGGCCGGAGCGATTAAAAAATTAGCCCGATGCTGAACCGGAGGTAAATTCTCTGAGCCACCCAGATTGCAGTAAGAGTGGCAAGGGTCCCCCCTTTGGTTTTATCGCCCGACCGAAAAAAAATTTCTGATACGTCTCCAATTGACCAAATTTGACCTAAAAATAAAAAAATTCTCGAACTTTTTTTCCTGGGGGCTGCCGCCACCAGACCCCTCCTACTCTGTTGGTTACTGTTCCTTGTCATTATCTTTCATCAAAGCCTATGCATGTCTACAAGTATATACCTTATGCTGAATCTAAATTCTATGAGCGACCCATACTCAGGGGCGTAGCCAGGGGGGGTCGCGGGGGTCGCGACCCCCCCCTTTGGTCGAACTTGAAGAAATTGTCAACAAGGGTCCCCCCTTTGGTTTTTATCGCCCGGCCTAAAAAATTTCTGATACGTCTCCAGTTGACCAAATTTGGCCTAAAATTCAAAAATTTCCCCCAAATTTTCTCTGGGGGCTGCCACCCCCATATCCCTGCGACTTTGTGGCTTACTATTCTTTGTTATTATCTTTCGTCAAAGCCTATGCATGTATACACGAGTACATTATGCTACATTTACTTGTGCAACACACTGTCTGATGCGACGTTACCATCTTTTGTTTTAAATTTTCTGTCGGAACAGTTTGTGATACGTCTCCAGTTGACCAAATTTGGTCTAAAAATTGGAAAAATCGCCAATTTTTCTGGGGGCTGCCGCCCCAGACCCCTGCAACTTGTGGCTTACTTTTTTTGTTAATAACTTTAACCAAGCCTCTGCAGCGTTCTGCTTCTACGTGATTTGCATTTAATTTCCCGGGTGAAAAAATTTCTGATACTCTCCGTTTGACCAAGTTTGGCCTAAACTGAATTCTCCAGTTTAGCTATATCGTTAGCTTCTGCACCCCTCCCCCCCCCTTTTTTATTTCGGTTCAACTCCCATTTTACTTCGATAGCATAGCATTTTCATTCTATTATAAAATACCACTTTTTTCACATTTTTTTTTTTAATAAACACTTCCTTTTTTTCAAAAAAAAACTCCCCCCCCTTTCCTCTACTCCCCCCCCCCCCACTTACCACTTTTTCTTATATATCATAAATCCAACACAAAAAAATATTTTTAAACAATAAAATTTTACCATAACATAATTCTCCTCCTCCCCCCCCCCCCCCCCCCCCCCCCCCCCGCCCCTCCCACCCCCCCTCCCCCCCCCCCCCCCCCCCCCCCCCCCCCCCCCCCAAAAAAAAAAAAAAAAAAACTACTCGAGAGGATGCTACAAAATGTTTTTCGCGAAAATTTGGAAACTGAACATATGAGGTGCTTTGCCGAACAATCTTCTGCCTAAAATAGAGGGTTCTCTTCCGAGAATAGTGGGTCATCTGCCTTGAATAGAGGGCTCAGCATCCCTTACCGTCGGCAACCCGTCAAATGCCAACAGGGGCTTACTAGCCCTTAAACCTACGGTGCTTATAATAGAACGACACCGTTAAAAACTTTAAGCTTAGTTAGAAGCAGAGGCAGACATGACAGAATTTCAAAAAACAAACCTGTCGCCTGTCTTCAAAGGTTGTTCTGGGCTTAAGAAGACCAAGGTGCTTCAGCGTAGTCACAAATTTACAGCTAAATCGCTGACCAAAAACAGTGTCGTTCAGATGGTAGCAAAAATCATAAGAAAGTTTTCGTTCTGGAAACACGCTCGTATCCAAATCATTACAAACGCATTCCGGCACAATGCGCAGCTCTCCTTTCCATTTCACCGTTTTTTGGCCTCCATAATAAAAAAATAGCACCAGAAAAAGCGACAGGACCAGTATTGAGCAAATCAAGCATTTGAATCTACACCAAAATTGCATGCGATGTCTGGCTGGCCCGCATTTGACGGGAGAAATTGGGGCCGTATATCACGGTGCTTTATCTCGTGGCAAACCCTTAACAAAAATAAAGTAATTAATACGATATTTAATGCAATATAAACTATCCTAAGCAAAATGATAAATACAATAATTCAGATTTGAGTATATATACCTAGATGGAAAGCAAATATTTATCCTAAGCTGAAAGAATTATTTCTTATGGAAACGAAAATGTTTCGGACTGTTCCATAGTGTGTAGTATATCTACTACAGCAAAATTACTTAAGGCGTTTTTAACTGAAATGAGTCGTAGCACCTGTGGTGTAGTAGTTGAGTACTGCATCAGTATGTCAATTGGTTGCTGGTTTGAGTCCAGCCGGGGGTCAACTTTTCTCAAAATGCGCACTGTAATTTAATTTTGGTCAAAGTGCGAAACTAAGTACATAATTTAGACGCGAACCTTACCATAAACTTACTCAGTGGCGGTTACGTAATTTTTTGTGACCTTTTGGTGACTTTTTGCAAAATTATGTTAAAAAAAATTTGTTTATTATTGTTTTTGACGTACTAGGCGAACTAGACTTGTAAATAATAATAGTGTCAAATTTATTTTATATTTTAATCACCTTTCACATAACGTTCGCATCACAATCGAAGTCCGACTCGGTGGTTGTGTTAGTCAAGCTCAACAGTTATCTTATTCAAGAATTTACACATTAGTGGTCATTTTCTGCAATTTTTGGATGCCCACGGTTTTGCAGATCTCAAGGGAACAGCGGGTGGGTTACCGCGACCAAAAACAAGGTTCTCGAATCCTGATTTTCAATCTTGATTAATACCTATATAATTCAAAATGTCTTCAACGTTCAGTTCAGAAATCGAATGCAGATTTTTTTAAATGTACAAATTAATGTAAAAAATAGTGCAGAAACTGTAATGACTTTTAAATAAAACAAGTTAAGGGGGGGGGCACCTGAAATAGTGAAAATTTTAGGTTCTCTGATTCGCTTCAAATTTGCACACAAAGTAGCCCCAGGGAAGGCGCATCGCAGATGTAACAAACTGGAACCAATGCTTTTGCCAATTTTTCACTAGGGGCTCCCAAAAATTCAATTTTACGTGTAAATCATAGGCGCAAAAAGTTTTCTGTGGTTGCAAAGCGCCCCTTTACTCGAAATTTTTGTTAACACTGACGAAGCTGATTTTTACATGACTCGATAGCATAACGTTATATCTCAACCTCTATGATCCATTTTTTAAAATTTTTTCCTATGGCCTGAGCAATGACGTCAAATGTAAAATCACTCAAAGTTGGCGAGTCCAAAGAACGGCCTTTTTTTAAGATTTCGCCTTCGATTTTAGATTTAAAAATACGCATCAAAAATCCGGATCATATGATTTTGCGCATACATGTGGGCTACTACTATGCCAAGTTTCAACCTGATTGGCTTAATGTGATTTGTGCTAGAACAGTCCAAATAAGGGCTACTTTTCGGATTTTTGGCGTAATTTTGCCTACGTAAATACACTGACAAACGCACTGAACCAAAAGTGCACCTTCAAGCTTAATTGTTCTTATCTGAGGTAGAGGTGCCTTGGGGGAGTAACATGTGAAAATAAGCAAAATTGGAGAACTTTGAATTTTGACTTGGGTAGCCCCCCCCCACCTTAAGGGGGCGCTCTGAGTAACTTCCAATAAATCAAATTGCTATAATTTTTTATTTCTTGCTGATACGAACTTTTTTTGCTTATGTGCAATCAAGATGAACACCAGGCAACCATTTTTGCAAAAGTTTGATGAGTCTCGGAACATTTTAGCAAATATTACGACTGCATCAAAATTGAAATTTTGAAAAATTTGACTAATTTTTGAAATGACGTAGCTCAATGGTGCCTCAACCAAATTTAACAATCTATAGCTTAAATTAAAGACAATTATCTGGCCGAGGTGCCATCTTTGTTGTATTCTCGTTACCAACGACAAATTTTTAGTTATTTTAGTTTCTATCAAAAGTGACGTTTTAAAAAGCCTATCATATTGAGCCAAATCATAATAATTACAACTTAAGAAGTTCGGCGCCTCCATATACATCTGTTCTAACAGTCTGCAAAGTTTCAAGCGGATCGGTTTTCGCAGCTGACAGTAATCTTAAAAAAATGTACGCTATAGCCCAATTTCAGAAACCTGAAGTTTGCCTACACATACGTATTTTCCAAAAAATAGAGCTAATTTTTCTGTACTAAAATCCGTTGAGAAAAGTTTCAGAAGCCAAAAAGTAGCTAACGAAAAAGTAGTTTGAAAAATAGTGTATTTTTGTCAATGTTGGTCAACGTATTTTGGAAATTTTTTTAGAAAGCTTTGCCTACACAAACGACCTTTTGAAAATTTGCAACTAGCATTCAGCTACAAAGAACTGTTTCAAAAAGTACCAAAAGCCATATAAAATTTTTTGTATATCGATTTTAAGATTTTTTCCCATTGAAAAATAGATTAAAATTTCAAGTTGAACAAAATTTGACGTTATATACATCAAATGAAAGCTAATTTGCAACAACTTTTCTTCTTGAGTTATTTAACGAAAACGTACGTGAAAAATTTTATCGCCCAAAGTCGGTTATTCAGAGCGCCACCTTAAGGGGGGGGGGGCTACCCAGGTCAAAAATCAAAGTTCTCCAATTTTGCTTATTTTCACATATGTTACTCCCCCAAGGCACCTTTACCTCAGATAAGAACAATTAAGCTTGAAGGTGCACTTTTTGTTCAGTGCGTTTGTCAGTGTATTTACATAGGCAAAAGTACGCCAAAAAGCCGAAAAGTAGCCCTTATTTGGACAGTTCTAGCACAAACCACATAAAACCAATCAGGCTGAAACTTGGCATAGTAGTAGCCCACATGTATGCGCAAAATCGAATGATCCGGATTTTTGATATGTATTTTCAAATCGAAAATCGAGGGCGAACTGTGAAAAAATGGCCGTTTTTTGAACCCGCCAAATTTGAGTGATTTTACATTTGACGTCATTGCTCAGGCCATGGGCAAAAATTTAAAAAAATGGGTCATAGAGGTTGAGATATGACGTTAGGCTATCGAATCATGTAAAAATCAGCTTCGTCAGTGTTAACAAAAATTTCGAGTAAAGGAGCGCTTTGCAACCACAAAAAACTTTTTTTTGCGCCTATGATTTACACGTAAAATAGAATTTTTGGGAGCCCCTAGTGAAAATTTGGCAAAAGCATTGGTTCCAGTTTGTTACATCTGCGATGCGCCTTCCCTGGGGCTGCATTGTGTGCAAATTTGAAGCGAATCGGAGAACCTAAAATTTTCACTTTTTCAGGTAGCCCCCCCTTAAGGTAGCGCTCAGCAACAAAACTCATATTTGGCACTCAGCTCATGCAATGAATGGCAATACCACTTTAATTGTATATCAAAGAGACATCAAAAAAACCTGTTTACAATACAGTTCAGCACTTTAATGTGAATGTGTCAAATTTTATGACCATGTCAAATTTCCTATTCACACTAATTTTGTTTTCGACCTAGCTCAGCGAAACTATAACCGATTTTGATGATCTTGGTATCAATAGAAAGATCTCTCAAAAATCTAGACGTGATTGATCTTCGATTTTTCAGTTTTATTTTTGATTTTACAAAAAATCGATTTTTCAAAAATCAGTCGTGTTTGAGCGACTACAAAAAGTGCTGCGGGCCAAAATTTGAAAATCGAAAAACTTTCACCTCACGTCTGCATTTATATTCTTTCGTTCATTGTGCAAATTTTCAACTCAACCGCAAACGGCAGCTGGGACCCAGGTCCAAAAAAAGTAGTCGATTTCGCTACGCAAAAATGTAAGGTTTGCCCACACGTTTCACTTTTTCAAAAATTAGACCTTTCCTAGGACTGCATATTTCCGTTGAAAAAGTTACCAAAAGCCATACTCAATTTTTTAAGAAATTAAATCAAAAATTTGACATTTTCGAAGATTTATCAGCTTTGTAGGTTTTTCATTTTGGATTTGCTATTTTCACGGCTAAATAACTCAGCAAAACTTCAACGTATTCTTAAGTTTAATACATCAATTTAAAGCTACGAAACCGCATATTTCAATGATATGAGTAATCATTTTATATGGAAACAAAAATTTTTTTGCTACGGCTACAAAATTGCCCAAAAAATTTAAAAAAAATTTTTATCACAATATGCACATCAAATGAAAGCTATTTTCATTTTGAACAACTTTCCTTCAAGACATTATATGGTCAAAACTGTCGCTGAAAAAAATTAAACGCCAAAGTCGGTTCCCCTGAGCGCCACCTTAAGGTGGTAGTGTCACCAAAGCAGTTTTGCTCATTAGGTTGCAAAAAGAGAGCTTTTTTGTTTTGAAATTGTACGTTCACTGACAAAGTAGTAACATGCTATATGGTGTCAACTAAATACTGCCAGACACTAGACTACCAATATTTTGAACCAATCACTATTTTTAAGCCATACATCACACAATAGGGACATAAGTTCAAAAAAATCAACCGGATATCAGATTGGCGCAGCATAAAACAGCAGGTGAACTGTATCAACCAGAAACTCATTGAAAACCTACCCTGCCTTGATCACCCGATGAATTATGAAACAGCATTAATTAACGTCACCAAATCCATCAAATGCATTTGAGGACGCGAAACTACGCCGTATATAAGCTTTTATTATCGCGTAATGTAGTATTTATAACAAACAAGATAACATTAGACACACGCTTTGAGCCGAAAGTGACTGCAAAATGCAAAACTAGGTAAACACTAATTGAACCCAAATTAATTGAGTGTAAAAATACTTTTTTAATGGATTTGTATTCTAGTGCTGCCGAATATTCAGTATCCAATGGCAACTAACTTGCTGATGTTTCTCCTACAACCACGAGTATTTCAATTAGTGGTTGTGAAATAAGAGTTATTGTAAACCGACTTAAAGTTAAGAACATGCGTATACTAACGCAATTAAATCCAGAAATTACGGTATTTTTACACTTAGCAGTTTAGTGTCATAATCTTTAGGTACAGATACTAACTGCGAATGTTCAATTCTTTAATATGAAACTAAAGTCTGACCAAAAAAAATGTTGACAAAACGAAACATACATTTTCACTACGAAAAGAACGAATAAAAGCCTACAAGATTACCTACATTACATTCTCAGTTCTCAAAATTTTTTGGTCAAACTTTAGCTTAAGATCCCCCAAATTCAGTCGCAGACTCGCAGGGGATGGAGGGAAAAGGGAATTTAAAATTTTGGTGCTGTTAGATCTACATAAACTAATATAACTGAATCGATATTTTTGATACAAGAACATTTGGTAAAAAAGAATTAATCTTTACGTTCGGTTATTATAATTTAAAAAAACTGATATTAAAGATATAAAAAACACAAAAAATGAATATTATAAAGCTGCAGTACTGGAATGTTAACAAACAAAACATAATAATTATAGTAAAACAATGTTATCACACAGAAACTACTAAAAGAAACGGAATGATCACAGTAAAATAACTTGACAACAACTGCTTAAAATACACAAATAAATATATTGCACGATTAACAGACTAGTATGATTAAATAAAGCCAAAGTATACCCAACTGAATGCTAACAAATAGTCCAGATTTGAAGTTAAAATAATGACTGAAAAAATGCTAAAAATGAAAGGTACATAGCAATGAGAAAGTTTTACAGTTTAGTGAAAATAGCTGTCAATTTTAACCAAAATCCAAAACCAAAATGTGTAATAATTTATATATACTTATTATCACAAATTTTCACTACAAAATTAACTATGAACAGAAACATTGTGATTGTTAAACAAAAAATGAGCCCACTATAAATTAAGATGGTTTAATGAATATAAATTAATCATCGTCACTGTCTCCATTTCCGCCAAATAAGCTGCGGGGTCTTTCTGGCCTGAAACAATGCAATACCAAAAAAGTAAACACTGGCAACAGTTTTTAGCAATTTCATTTTTACGTAAGCTACGTATTCCGTATCAGCAAGTCAATGCAAAACTAATATAACCAACACTACGAATTATATATTCGATGTCACAGAAGATTGCCACGATAGGTAACCAACCGAAATTAGCACAACGTACAGTATATACATAGCTCCGACGTTTGGTATTAGCACAGGTTGCCTCCTAAGCGGCCAAATGACTGTAATAATATGATATTATAGCTTCCAGACATCTTGTAAAACGCTTTATGCAAATCCCAATGTAGCAACGGTGAATAATCATATACATACCCGTATAAATTAATCTCATCCTCGTCCTCATTCAATAACGACATCGTGGCTGCATCTTCCTTCATTTGAAATTCTGCAACAAAATAGTCAATCGACATTTACATGCACCCGTCAGTCACTTCACCCATATTCAAACAATTTTATTATATCCTTCAAGTATTTTGTTTCCATATTTTATTCCAGTCAATATAAATGATGGGGAAAACCCCCTCCAAGCGGAAAAATTAGAGTCCAGGGAAAGAAAGAGCATGGAGAAAGGCATTTGTATAAGGCAGAAATATCGGCATTTTTCCAAATATTATATTTTACAAAACTTATTGTGTTTTTATGTCAATCCGTGATTGCTCTAAAGTTCCTGTCCCCGTTAATACCAATCTACCCAAATCAAAAATGTCACTAGAGTGATCTGTGGAACTTATTTGAATCATCATAATATGCAACGTCTAGCGTCCCACCTGCGGCGGTGGTGAGCATGTGTGGACTGGGCGAGTAGACGTAGGCCATGGCGAACAGGTATAGATTCATCAGCGAGTAGAGGGCCATGAACTCCACGCAGGCCGAGAAGTCCGTGTCCAGCTGCGACACCAGGCTGTCCTGCAGGGCCGCGCTCAGGCCCCCGCCGTACTGCCGCCCGCCCATGCCCAGCGTCACCGCCATCACCAGCACCATCAGGAACGTGAAGAACTTCAGGCGGATATCTGAAGTGAAACTTTGTAAAATTAACAAATTAATTTACGAAGGGCCTGTTCACAAATTGGGATTAATAACTGGATTAGAATAACTGAATTAACTAGAATAACTCAACACAAAAGCATGAGACCTTTTTTCAAAGTAGACACAGTTGCTCCTCTGTGTCAAATGCATGAACGTGCAAATTCTTCGAAAAATACTAAAATTCTAGGTCGAGTTATTGTAGTTAACTCAGTTAATCTAATCCAGTTAATCCGACTTTGTGAACAGCCCCGAAGCAATAATCGTAAACATAATTAATTAACCTACGTTTTACCATTGTTTCAAAAATCGTGTCGTTAGTCGTTACTATAATTACTGCGTCGTTCTGTTTTTGTGTTTCTGTTTTAATTCAAAAAAAAACCTTTGTTTTTTAATTTATTATGTTGGCTTGAGACTGCCATTAATTTTATGCAAAAAAATGTGGTGACCTGAGGCTAAGTTACTACATTTTAGATAGTCGGGAAGCGTTTGAAACTCGGTATGGTTTAAGAAACTGATGCTTGGTGGTAAACAACGAATCAGAACGCAGTATTATCACCGCTACATAATACTCATGTGTTTAAAGAAAAAACTGATTTTGTGAAATCTAGTAAAACTAATATCACAGGATTCATCCTATTTCGCCAATCGACTGTTTTTGTATTTAACTTGAGACACTCAAAAAATATGCTTGCTCTTCTAATGATGAGATTTTTTCAACATACGAAAACATACCAAAATACGGTAAACTCTTCAACTCCGAGTACGCACGAATTATCAGGAAGGACAGATACAGAATGTACAGTGCGCCCAGGATGTAGAAAAAAATCTTCAAGGACTGAAAATTAAAAAAAACGAGCTATTAATAACAATACAACAACACAGAGAATTTTCACACTAAGTTTCAGAAGAGACTAGTTTAAAAAAATTGATATGATTTTACATCAAAAATTCAATTTAACTTAAAAAACAGACTACTTACAAATAAAGGTTGAGTTGTGGACTGCTGTAGAAAAATTAAAAGTTAGTGTTAGGTGGAGGTGGAGACTTAAATTTTACTAGGCTCAGCAGAAAGGAATCTACAGGTCTCTTTATGGAACGGTAATATAGCATACATGCAATCCAGCCGCCGGGTGTAGCAGGGCGGGCGTAAGGAGTCCCACAGCCTGTCTGTAGCGGTCCCAGGCGGACACGGAAATGGCACACAGCCACAGCAGGCCGACCACGGCAAACTTGGGCCCGTAGAAATAGCTCCACTTGCGGTCATTCTGCAAAAAAACAATGAAAAAACAAAAGTTAATAAAGATATTATCATAGCAGAAGCAAGCAAACAGACATCAGTTTTCTAACTATTCGGAGTTCTAGTTCTACACAAATTATGATAGGACACAACATACTAAACACATATTATGATTACTTGACATGAAAACAGCACATATGTCCCATACTGAGACTCAATATGCAAATGAGCAGTGCAATTAAACAACGATGGCGAAAACCACATTTTATGCAGGGCAATATATACCTGTCGCATGCCGTGATATATGCAGAGCCAAAAAAGCAGCAAAGCACACAGATAGGTGGCCTGGAATATGGCGTCCAGAACGCTCGGAAACCAACTGCTCACCAGGAAAATCAGGGGGAATAAGGGATCTGAAAAACCAATGCCAAAATCACTTGAGATTTTCGGAAACACCAAACTAGAGGATGCAGTTCAAAACCGAGTCAAATTTTCAAGTTAATTTTCGACAAAATAGTACAACAGGATACAGATTACGCCAGTATACAGAACATACTTAGCTAATATATATACATAATGTATAATATACATAACTTAGGTATACGTAATAGCGACATGTTCAAAATTTCCTAATTAATCTGACTCACTATTATACAGCAGCAGCAATGGAAGCAGTACGGCAATCCACTTTTGCTCCAAAGCCCAGTGATGCATACTGAACGCTTTCAGAGTACTGAAGAACCACAGCTGAAAACAATAACTATTAGAATCGCGTTCAGAAACGTCGTATCGTCGTATCCAAATTCCAAACTTATAGTCAGCAAAATAAGTACAATTCTGTCATAATATTTCTTTAATAATACTATACAATTTTACCATGGTTATATGCACAATCCAGCTTTGCATATTATGGTCACTGAATTATAGTGATGTAATTTGGGTGGCATCTGACATGACTCTGTTCAGACGACTTATGTAGTGTTGGCACTTGTCGAATGACGTTCAATCCGGTTCTGTTCCCGTGTATACATCGGTGCCAACCCCCCCCCCCCACACATACACACATGGAGACAACCGTCCGGCCCCCTTCACAATTCGGGCTACCATATTATGACTCTAACAGACAGACACGTCATAATTGCAAGTGAACACAACACTCACAAGACTAGAAAACCCTCCTTCCCAGCAAATGCATTCGAATGTAGTTACACAAATTAAAACGACATGAAAACAACAACATCATAAAAGACGAGTACTAAAAACTAAGAAGTGATCAAAAAATGAGCTATTGTGAACCATTACTTACAGTAACTCCAAAGCCTGCCAAAATGAACAGCAAGCGAAACCATATTTCCAGCTGAATGAATGCAGGGTTGTAGCTGCGCCACTAAAACAGCTATTATATTAAACTCTACATCAGGATAAATTATACGCATTTATTTTACTAACATAAAAAACACATTTATAACTAAACCGACTAAAACAGCACAGCCATTCTTCACAAAACAAGGGCTAACGTAAGTAAGAAAGCATTGCTAGTCTTGAACATAATCAGAAATTTTTACTTTAGTAGAAAAAATTTTGCTCTGACCGTCAACTCTTCTGTTGCAGTTATATAAAAGAAAACTACACGTACGTAAAATATTATGTCGATCAACTGGAACTTTTTGTTAAAGCTTGACAGACCGTCAAATTTTACATCGGCTTTGTACTGAGGATAACTCAGGTACCACTGATGCGCCAAGATTATCTTTTCGCACTTCTGAAATGTTATAAAACGTACATGCAAAGGACAGAGCAGTAGTATAAAACGACAAAATTAAGAAACATGCAAACGTCTTATTTCTAGACCGCGAGTTGGTGTATATACCCTTCATCGTGTTATACAAACCATGGGCTTTATATGTGGCCAAGAAAACATTTTAGAAACTGGACACTGGAGCCAAATATAATAGGTCGAATATATAGGCCCTACCCAATAAATAAGTACATAAAAGAATACTTTCGTGTAAAAGCACAAAGCCATAATAATGAACACAAATTAGCGAGAGCCGCACTTACAGACCCAAAGCAGGTCAAGCTGTTAGAAATGTTATATTTGGCAAGCGGAGTGAACTTTTTGGCTTCCACATTGCGGCCGGATACACTGGCATAACTCTGGAATTTCCACTGATATTCAGCACCTGAAACTAGACACATTAATTAGCCATGATATAAATAAATACATAACTAAATATATAGCAGGCGGGGAAAAAAACCCACCCCATTTTTTGGGGGAAAAAAAACCCACCCCAGTTCCGGAACTTGGGTACGTGGTACAGGTCTAAAAATTTGCCAGCGTATAGTACAGTCCCTGTAGGCAAACGTATGTAAGCGGTATCCAAAAGGGGTCTCGCTGGTACTTTTTATGAGTCAAAAATTTTGACCCCCCATTTTTGACTCGAGATGGCTCCAAGGGAGGTGAATTTTGGAGTCTCATTTCTCAGCACTAAGAGATGCGAGTTCAAAAGTAAAAACATTTTTACAGAGGACTACCCTTCCTCTATTCATGACCGCAGTGGCAGGTCCCTCCTTCTTTCGTACGAGGGGGGGCATGACCATACATGGGCGTGGGGGGGGTTTGGGGGGGGTTTTCACCCCCCACAGACAGGTGCTTCACCCCCCCCCCCCAGACTGCAGGACGGTGACTCACGAAAGCAGCAGGACAGCTGCTCCGCACCCCCCCCCCCCGGTGGCTGGCTCACCCCCCCCCCAGAATTGGCCAGCTGCCCACGTATGGGCATGACCGAAATTAGACGGGGTAAAAAAAACCCATGTGGGAGAAAAAAACCCACTTTTTGAAAATGGTCTGGTGATGTCGAAAAACGTAGTAGCTACCCCAAAGACTCATGGTAGTGCAGAAAGACGTTTATTATTAGCACAAATGCGCAAACTGACACTTTCTCGATCGAATTCTGGAATACTGGCCTAACAGTCGGACTTTGTCATTTTGAGGTCCTTTTGGGGTGAAAAGTAGTATTTTCTGGTACTATTGCCAGTTTTTTGTATGTTTTTAATTTTAACCTATTAATTTCTCTTGTTTAAACGCCAAATAACCGAATGAAAGTAAAATATGCCCGTCACGACCAGTCACACCCACTTACGTTACCCCCCACGGAGGGTCGATGGCGTAAATGCATGAATTTGAAGCGTTATCGCAACTTTTTAGTTGTTTTCAACGTTTTCAGGCGAAATTAAGGTGTTTTGTTTTCAAATCTGAAAATTCAAAATTTTGTAATGGGCTGCGAAGGGCAGTTTTCAAACTTGTGTCCCTGGGGCCCCATAGCAAATCTGCGTATAGTTTTGGTATCAGGGGCCTCTACTACTCCTAATACGTGCCATAGCATTGAAAAACTACCGCTAACACACTTTTCGGGTGATTTATGGGGTGGGTTTTTTTCCCCCACATGGGTTTTTTTCCCCCAAATGGGTTTTTTTCCCCGGCAAGTTTTTGGCTTCCCACCAAAAAACGGTAAGAGTTAGCGAAATGAAACCGGTCCCAGCGTTTAGAGCAAGGTTAGGCCTACGACAGATTTTTTTGGTTTCCCGTGAAAACGTATAGTCTATGAGCTACATGACGAAATATGAAAATGCGGGTTTTTTTCCCCGCCTGCTATACATATAAATAAATAAATAAATAAACACATAGATAACAAAGTACATACATCTGTAGCATAATAAAACATTATATAGTTTTTAACATTTGATAAATCTACCTTCATTAGAAGAATCGGTGAGAAATTGAGCAAACAACCACAGTTGGTGGCAATAGGGAGATACCAATGGGCTAGTCACATGAAACGGACCACGCTGAAACAAATACCAAATGTATATATATATTATATATATATATATATATATATATATAATTTTACCGTACAAAAATTATTCAACGACCACCACCAACAACAAAGCAAATAAATTATTCAGAAGTGACTTGCACAATATTTTGGAATACATTATCGAACGCGACTAAACGTAAACGCAAACTGAAGCGTCAAGTTTCAACGGACTGCCGCATCTGTTGGACTCAAGTTTCACCCCCCCTCCCCCCCAATCGTCGACCATCAGTATTCACCTATGTTAATGAAAGTTTTGCTTCGTAGAATACAACTTTTTGCTTTGCTTTGCATCCCCCCTCGCGAAATCCTAGGTACCCTAACGTCAATGAAACAATAGAAAACAGAGTAAACCAACCCCGAAATCATTCGAAGGAAGAAACATAGTCTGAAACTGAGCTTACCCATATAACTGTTGAATTTATTTCAGGAGTGTCTGACAATTTCTGGCTTCTTGTTGTGGTGATTGGTGGGCCTGCGTACAAATACTTATTAGCAAAATTGTGCTACCTTATCTTATTATAGAGACTGGCCGCAGTTTTAGCCCTACAACGATTAACAAGTATGAAAAAAAAGTTTTACCCGGGGGCGGTGCAGGAATACGAACCTTGACCCCCGGGGGCACTCTTTATCCCGCCAACTAAAAACTAGCGGCGTATTCAGAGGCACGCTTCAGTACAAGATTCATATTCATACTTCTTGTTGTTCAATTTACCACGATTCAATTTTTGCATACACTGTACACAAAAATAAACGTTACTGAAACAAGTGTGTGACACACAAAAGCAGGACACAAACCACACATAACGTAACTTTTTAAGTTCTTACCAACTAGGCCGATAATCAACATAAATGCATAAGAGAGGAAGAACACAGCAAAGACAACAGCAAACTGGGCTTTGCTGAGAGTGTACAACCGCATGTGTACTGACCTGTGAACAAGTGAAAATAACAAAATACAGCCGGGTCTATCGTGTGTGAAAGCCGACAATAACACCCCAATTTAGTAATCGAAACAAGGCATATCTTCAGCACATGCTCGTTCACTTGACCTTCCAGCAGTCACACGTGCCAGTGAAACGTGAAAGAAACCCATACAAAAAATTTTTCTATGAAATAATATCCTCAAAAGTACGCAATTTCAAAAATTGGGTTAGGGTTAAATGCAGTTGGGGGGGAAGATAGCGGACCTATTTTTTTGAGTAGAGCACCTTGGGGGAAGCTTTTTTGCTACAAGAACCCCTATTTCATTTTTTGGATTTTCTCAGATATGACCCCCCGAAATCTGAACCCTCAGTGACGGACGTTTTCGCAATTTTTTTCCGAAGTCCTTGTTGTTTCCGTTCTAATCGTGTCTAAATGGTGTCAGATTATTGTTTACAATTTTTTAGAATCAAAACAAAGGCTCTTTGACCGGGTTCCTGCCGAAAAATTGGCCGAATTCGCCAGAAACGTCCAATTTTTGACCAAATTCAAACTTGGCCTTAATTTAGGCTTGGGCTTAGCTTAGGCTTAGGGCTTAGGCTTAGTATGGGGCTTAGGCTTAGACTTAGTATCAGGCTTAGGCTTAGGCTTAGGTTCAGGCTTAGGCTCAGGCTTAGGCAATAAAAAATCGAAATTTTCAGAAAAAATTCTGCCAGCTTAGCCTAGAGAATCCTGCCAACTAAGCTAGACGATGCCTTAAAACATCATAACGCACTCAAAACTATCCAAAACGAAAGATTATAGCCATTTTTGGCTTCGAACTTTGGCCTACGTTCACTTCCAAAAACACTGAAAATGCAATTTTCAAGGGGTCATAGCTCAGAAAATCTAAATTTGTGGATAGGGGTTCTATTACAAAAAATGCTTCCCCCAAGGTGCTCTACTCCAAAAAATAGGTCCACTATTCCCCCCCCCCAACTGCACTTGATCCCAAAAATTTTAGTTGCTTTGTTATTTGACACTAAACAAAAATTTGGTGTTTCAAAGGTCAACCGAGAATCAAGAACAATCTTTAAAAGTAATGAGCAGGGCTAGCCGATACGTAGCTTTCGTTCCTGTGTGGCACATCACATAATATAGAATCCACCCTTTGAATGAAACAGAACAGGCCCAGTCCTAAAGTTAAAAAGTACATATATTTCTAAGCCTGAGCCTAACTTTAGTCAAAAGAAAAAGCTGGGGTTTAGGTTAGTATTTTCGAATATATTTTTTTATTATATGATGCGCCAGGTGGGAAAGAAACTAACTACACCGCGATAGCACGAAAAGTCGCGAAAGTAAGTTACGTAACCTACATAAAATAAAATAAAAATACGCCAAGTAAGCCAGTGTAGCACCGTTTTCCGATGTTTTGCAGACCCAAGAAACGTAGTTGTTATTGGTCATAATTAAAAATTGAAACAATTTTAATGCGTTTTATGCAAAAAATTTGCAACGAAAGCTAAAGTCAGAAGCACCAGACTCAAATACAGGCAGTGTGATTACAAAACTATGTTACAGTACAGTACAATTTTCTCGGCATTCGATTTCAAATTACTGGCACGTTTTCCCCAATTGCGGGGGAGTAATATTTCTGTAATAAATAAAATATGGCTCTGCTGATTTGGTTTTTTACTTTTTTAAAACAAATTAGAATTTTTATACGATTTTCAATACTTAAGCCTTAACTTGAGCTGGTAGTTCAGGAATCGCAGTTTTTTTACATGAGCCTATTTTCAAAGCTTTTTTCAGAACAATCAGTAAAGTAAGAATAAAATGGCTACTATATTATGAAACAAGACTCAAAACTGTATGCTATTCTGTTTGGATCATTGATAAAACCGTAGTTAAGATTAATTGGCTTACAGTTCCGTAAGCTATCGCAGTAGCGAATCTTAACATTGGAATATTATACCAAATGGAAAATACTTCTTGCTGTTTTTAGTGTGGTTTAAAAACATTCTAGCTCTTTACCCATAGTGTGTGACCGGCCGGCCGATTAACACCGGCCGTCGAGCCAGATGCGATGCGACCAACTAGCAAAATTAGGCTGGCATAACAATTCGTCAGGCTAAGTTATGCCAAAATGACACATAATGATTTGGATGAATTGGTTTTGTCCAACTGGTTAGATGAACTGGTTTTGCCGAGCTTCAACGCCGGCCCGGCCGCCGGCCGGCGGCTTACGCGGCCGATCACAAACACTACATCTGCATGATAAAAGGGAACTACCATTTTTTTAGAGAACACATAATAGCAATATTTCTTCAAACTTGCCCAGATTGATAAAAACAAAAATACCTAACGTTAAAATAAAGAAACAAAAACGCTGTATGTAGACAAAAAATTGTGACTGCGTGAAGCTCACTGCCCGCGATCTGATACGATGAGCCGCGGGCGATGGTCGGCCCGCGAGCACAAATAGCCGGTCCCGCAGGTTTTGGCATTACCTAGTTGTAGTTCCTGTTGAGTTTACTGGTGAAGTGACAACTTTGATTGACAAGTAAAGTAAGACTGCCTTAGCGGAGCTCCCCTTTTCAGTAAAGTTTCAATTAGTAAGACCACTGACTTTTTTGTAGTTAAAGACAGAGTATGAGTATGGCCCTTAAATTTTTCACTTCTAGTTAAAGTGTTTCTTTTTTGACCTAGTGCATACTTGGGTCTGTAGCTCTTCTTTACAAGTCTTACAATTGTAAATCAGGTGAATCACAATGAATTTACCTAATGATAGATTCACAAAAAACATCTGATTTTACACTTACTCTTTTTTTAACATTATAAGACTAGATCAACAAGAATCAAATAGTATCTTACTTTTCACATCGATCATGGTTGTATTTCGGGGCGATCTCAGAATCAAGGCCAGATAAAACAGAAATATTGCAAGACTTCTTCACAAAATTTCTAATACAAGACCGGGCAGTTCCTTGGACATCGCTTAGTATCTCCATTATCTAAAAATATAAGCAATTCAGCATGAACACCAAGCTGTTCTTATAAGAAAACCATCATTACAAAAGCAATTAAGCATCCCGAATTCTCGACGTTTTATAACTAAAACTATACTATTTAAACAAAGCATTATTTATTAACTAACAAGTATTATATATGTCGGTCAATTAATTAAAACGGCAAGACATTACCATCACTAGTAGTAGAAAACAACAGCTTTTTTCCCGAACATAAACATAGACTATGAGGCAAGCCAAAGCTGTGGAAGCTGAGCACTCAAATGAAACTGAAGTCTGAAAGTAAGTTATTGATCGCGAAAAAGCTGGCATGAATGTATGTAGCTGGGAAGTCTGAATAAGGATAAAGTTTAGCCGCACACGCGTAGATCACGTGACAGAGTTAGTTGATTTAGTTCCTAATGATGCGTCTACTGGTATGATTGAAGACAAAGTATGAGTAAGTTAGTTGAAAATTCTGGTTCAACTTCAACGTTGATTTTGGTTTGACAATTATTAAGTTTGGGCAGTGAAGAGAAGACTTGGGTTTAGTGAAATGTAAGTAGGAGTACCTAATTTTCATGTAGGTTAAGTTACAGCTGCATTTCCGTTTTGCCGCAAGAATCCCGAAAAAATCACATGACAGCTCGATCTTGCCCGACAAACTAAAGTTCTGTTGGTTTCTTACACGAAGAAAAAGAATGTCTGCAAGCAACTAATGCACAATCTGCGGTAGCCAAAATTTTTTGAAGTATATATATATAGCATCGGTTTCTGGCCATTCAGAAGATAAGTCACTTTTGATTGGCTGCACAGCAGGTTGGCCGAAAACGATGAGCGCATCCACAGGCAGGAGGGAGACTGTCTCACTCTTGTTCTATATTGTGCACTCCTGATTCATAGGTAGTATAAATTGTGCCTGAGCGGATTGTGCCTAGCCAACTCAAGCTTATGTCCAGAATATGAGACGAAGCATTTCAATTCGGCAGAGCTAGTAATTAATTACTGATTCACTTAGGTATCATTTTTCCCTGAATGAATCCTACCTACAGCACCTATCAAAGTACTGCTTCAACTCTTGTGAAACTAATCAAGAATGCGCACAATCTAACAACCAGATTTAATAAATTAATTACATTGCATGGTATCGCAAAATATGAAGTTGTCAGCAAACAGTTAGTCATTTACTACAAATATCATGATACGAATAGATGATTTTGCCTCAAACTATTCCGTATATAAAACTAAATTTTTGAATATAAAAGGATTAACTTTTATTCTCAAACATACCTTTTTTGTATTTCTCCAATAAAACAAGCTCACAACCGTTGACAAGCTCTTTTTCTAATTTTAAATTCACACATCACATAAAAACTATAACAAAATTTTCACAGCATGAGATGAGCCAATTTAATTAAATTCTTCAAATTCCTCGATTCAATAACAGCCGATAAAAAAGTAGGTATTCACAAAATAATAATTTACGCTCAATTTAATAAAATTTTTATTTAATGCCTTTAATGTAAAATCATTTTCTTGGCTACAATTAATAAAAATAACAGAGTCATAATAAACATTAAACACTCGACCGTATCGATTCGAAATTTCAATGATCACTAAAACTGAATTGAATTTTTGACAGAAAAAAATTTTCGCAACTTTGTCATTAGATAAAAACATTTTAGACATAGCCTTAACTTAAGGGGGTAGTGTCGCGAAAGCAGTCGACTTTGCGCGACTATAAAACTTTTTCACTGAAAGATAGGTCAATGTTTTTTTTATATATTCTTTAACTATGTTTCAAGGCAAATATTTTTGCCAAGTTTCAGAAAAATTGATGCAGCATACAGTTAGCAGTGAAGTCGCAAAGTCGGAAAAATGGCGTTTTGAAAACCTATTCACATTCGATAATTTCGTCACAATTAAAAACTTTTTGTTTAGATTCTTTACACAAAGTAAAAGCACATATGCTCTAGTTTATGCACACAAAATTTAGTGCAAATTGCTTGAGTGGTTGTGGAGTAATGCCTGTTTGAACTGTGAAATTGTGCGTAAACAGTGAAGTACTTTAAGCATTACTGATAAATTGTGAAAAATTTAGAAACTTATTTTGAAATCAAAAGGAAAACGAACCTTCCTTTTTCATTTTTCTTATTTGTGGCAAAAAATTGTGCGCCAAAACATTACATGTACTTCACAAGCTGGCCAATCTGATACCTGGCTTGATTTTATGAACTTTTATGTCTATTGTGTGATGTCTGGCTCACAAATGGTGATTGGTTATATATATTGGTAGATATTGGTAGTCTAGTTATATGGCAGTATTTATTTGACACCATATGGCAATTCACTAGTATCTCAGTGAACGTACAATTTCAAAGCAAGAAGTTCTCAATTTGCAGCCTAAGAGCAAAACTGCTTTGGCGACACTACCACCTTAAAAGACACATGTTGTGAATCCAGCCTCATACAAGCAATTAATCACTGTCACTAATACAAGTCAATAATACAAAATAAGTCAGTCTATGAGTTACGATTCTTTAATGTTATCTCGTACCATGTTCAGGATACTACTGCTGGATTCTAAAACAAAAACTGGATTAAACCGCAAAAAATAATTGCACAAGACTCATTAAAAATTAATTATATAAATAAAAAACGTAGCCAAAGAAAAGCAAATACATCTAATTTATATATTATGTATATCTCTTATGTACACAGTTGACCCTGACCCCCACAAGGTTATATTGTGTGAAAAGTGAACGTCATGATAGTATACAGCCGTGATGGTATACAGCCGTCATGGTATACAAAGAGTTCAACCAAAGCTGGAGGGCATCTGCGTTTACTTAGTCGATCGTGATGATATGCAAACGCAGGTTTGCCTCTTGAAAGTTTATTTTCAGTTTGGTCCTGATGAGCTACAGCCGTGATGGTATACAGCCGTCATAGAATACAAATGCTTAGTTAGGTATTACATAGTAATACTGACTACGTAAACAATCTATCTAAAATCAAAGGCTTAACCGTATGTATATATGTATAACTGTACTGTCGGTCTGCTTTGCCTAACACAGTAGATGACCCTGACATGAATTCCGACCTTTGATACTAAAATTTGGCAAGTGTCAAGTACAACAACAATAGAAACCACCATAGAACCAGAATGCAAGTCCGCCTGCTGTTCGACTCCATGGCCCTGTGGGACCGACTACAAGCCTCACCAGGACAGCTCATACAACACCCTACGGCCCTGAAAACTATTGAGCTCCTAAAGACACTGTCAGACCGACACCAAACCTATGTCATATGGGTCCCCAGCCACTGTGACCTCCAGCGCAACGAGCAAGCCGACAGTACAGTTATACATATATACATACGGTTAAGCCTTTGATTTTAGATAGATTGTTTACGTAGTCAGTATTACTATGTAATACCTAACTAAGCATTTGTATTCTATGACGGCTGTATACCATCACGGCTGTAGCTCATCAGGACCAAACTGAAAATAAACTTTCAAGAGGCAAACCTGCGTTTGCATATCATCACGATCGACTAAGTAAACGCAGATGCCCTCCAGCTTTGGTTGAACTCTTTGTATACCATGACGGCTGTATACCATCACGGCTGTATACTATCATGACGTTCACTTTTCACACAATATAACCTTGTGGGGGTCAGGGTCAACTGTGTACATAAGAGATATACATAATATATAAATTAGATGTATTTGCTTTTCTTTGGCTACGTTTTTTATTTATATAATTAATTTTTAATGAGTCTTGTGCAATTATTTTTTGCGGTTTAATCCAGTTTTTGTTTTAGAATCCAGCAGTAGTATCCTGAACATGGTACGAGATAACATTAAAGAATCGTAACTCATAGACTGACTTATTTTGTATTATTGACTTGTATTAGTGACAGTGATTAATTGCTTGTATGAGGCTGGATTCACAACATGTGTCTTTTAAGGTGGTAGTGTTGCCAAAGCAGTTTTGCTCTTAGGCTGCAAATTGAGAACTTTTTGCTTTGAAATTGTACGTTCACTGAGATATTAGTGAATTGCCATATGGTGTCAAATAAATACTGCCATATACTAACTAGACTACCAATATCTACCAATACCAATATATATAACCAATCACCATTTGTGAGCCAGACATCACACAATAGACATAAAAGTTCATAAAATCAAGCCAGGTATCAGATTGGCCAGCTTGTGAAGTACATGTAATGTTTTGGCGCACAATTTTTTGCCACAAATAAGAAAAATGAAAAAGGAAGGTTCGTTTTCCTTTTGATTTCAAAATAAGTTTCTAAATTTTTCACAATTTATCAGTAATGCTTAAAGTACTTCACTGTTTACGCACAATTTCACAGTTCAAACAGGCATTACTCCACAACCACTCAAGCAATTTGCACTAAATTTTGTGTGCATAAACTAGAGCATATGTGCTTTTACTTTGTGTAAAGAATCTAAACAAAAAGTTTTTAATTGTGACGAAATTATCGAATGTGAATAGGTTTTCAAAACGCCATTTTTCCGACTTTGCGACTTCACTGCTAACTGTATGCTGCATCAATTTTTCTGAAACTTGGCAAAAATATTTGCCTTGAAACATAGTTAAAGAATATATAAAAAACATTGACCTATCTTTCAGTGAAAAAGTTTTATAGTCGCGCAAAGTCGACTGCTTTCGCGACACTACCCCCTTAAGTTAAGGCTATGTCTAAAATGTTTTTATCTAATGACAAAGTTGCGAAAATTTTTTTCTGTCAAAAATTCAATTCAGTTTTAGTGATCATTGAAATTTCGAATCGATACGGTCGATTGTTTAATGTTTATGAGGACTCTGTTATTTTTCTTAATTGTCGCCATGAAAATGATTTTCCTTTCAAGGCTTTAAGAAAACTTTTTATGAAATGGAGCGTAAATTATTATTTTGTGAATACCTACTTTTTTATCGGCTGTTATTGAATCGAGGAATTTGAAGAATTTAATTAAATTGGCTCATCTCATGCTGTGAAAATTTTGTTATAGTTTTTATGTGATGTGTGAATTTAAAATTAGAAAAAGAGCTTGTCAACGGTTGTGAGCTTGTTTTATTGGAGAAATACAAAAAAGGTATGTTTGAGAATAAAAGTTAATCCTTTTATATTCAAAAATTTAGTTTTATATACGGAATAGTTTGAGGCAAAATCATCTAGGAATAGTTTGAGGCAAAATCATCTATTCGTATGATTTGTAGTAAATGACTAACTGTTTGCTGACAACTTCATATTTTGCGATACCATGCAATGTAATTAATTTATTAAATCTGGTTGTTAGATTGTGCGCATTCTTGATTAGTTTCACAAGAGTTGAAGCAGTACTTTGATAGGTGCTGTAGGTAGGATTCATTCAGGGAAAAATGATACCTAAGTGAATCAGTAATTAATTACTAGCTCTGCCGAATTGAAATGCTTCGTCTCATATTCTGGACATAAGCTTGAGTTGGCTAGGCACAATCCGCTCAGGCACAATTTATACTACCTATGAATCAGGAGTGCACAATATAGAACAAGAGTGAGACAGTCTCCCTCCTGCCTGTGGATGCGCTCATCGTTTTCGGCCAACCTGCTGTGCAGCCAATCAAAAGTGACTTATCTTCTGAATGGCCAGAAACCGATGCTATATATATATACTTCAAAAAATTTTGGCTACCGCAGATTGTGCATTAGTTGCTTGCAGACATTCTTTTTCTTCGTGTAAGAAACCAACAGAACTTTAGTTTGTCGGGCAAGATCAAGCTGTCATGTGATTTTTTCGGGATTCTTGCGGCAAAACGGAAATGCAGCTGTAAGTTAACCTATGTACATGAAAATAAGGTACTCCTACTTACATTTCACTAAACCCAAGTCTTCTCTTTACTGCCCAAACTTAATAATTGTCAAACCAAAATCAACGTTGAAGTTGAACCAGAGTTTTCAACTAACTTACTCATACTTTGTCTTCAATCATACCAGTAGACGCATCATTAGGAACTAAATCAACTAACTCTGTCACGTGATCTACGCGTGTGCGGCTAAACTTTATCCTTCCTCAGACTTCCCAGCTACATACATTCATGCCAGCTTTTTCACGATCAATAATTTACTTTCAGACTTCAGTTTCATTTGAGTGCTCAGCTTCCACAGCTTTGGCTTGCTTCATGATATATATTTATGTTCGGAAAAGGCTGTTGTTTGTTCTTCTACTA
>JASANF010011440.1:0-17705 GCA_030248245.1 Trissonchulus sp. WLG1_4
AAGTCATCAGTTTCTTCGTCATTTTAGCACAGTCATAACATTTCGAGCGAGCATTCAGTATCTCAAAATGTCGAATGCTACGGAGGCAGAAAAGGTATTTGGCGTGGAGAAATTTGGGGATCACAACCATATCACACATTGGCTATTCAATCGAAGGTATTCTTTAAATTTGGCGAATCGCTTTAAATTATTCTGGCAATATATTTTAACAAGCAACTGCAGAATAAAGATTACTGTCTGCCTGGAATGCTGGCTATCTCTGACTTATGCATGGGCATTGGACAGACCACGGGTGGCGTTCGACGCTTGGTGCTGCTTTTTTCCGGGCGGCATAAAGTTCAAGTTTCATCGTGGTACTGTGCGACGACTTTGCCAATATTTTGGTGGGCTTTTAGCGGCACGTGTAGTAACTCTCTACTTTTTAGTCCTCATTTCCATTGATCGCTGCATTGCTTGCATAATCCAATATTTTACAGCAAGATTCGTCTTAAACATTGTCTGTTCTCTTCTGGGTTCTGCTTTGTCACAAATTTTGCAATAGCTTTCGTCATGTTTATTCTGGCATACAATTATGAGACTGCCAGCACTTATTCTATTCTCTGCTATATGATAGCTGGATTTACCGCCACAGGTATTTTTGATGCTGTTGAATTTGCAAACTGCGCTTGGGGGTGTCAGTGTGGGAATTTAGTTAATTGCTTTATTCTTTCTGTACTGCAAAAATACAGGACCTTGCTCGGAAATAATGAAGCAAAATCGTGAAAGACAAATCCGTGTTACAAAAAATGCTAGTTTTAGTGGTTCTGTCCACGTTTGTGTTGTACCAAACGGGACCGTCTGTGTTTCGCAGCATTGCGTAATATGCCTTAGAGGCTGATTTCATGGGGCTGCTAAATCCAGTGCTTTGGTTCATTTTGAATTTAAACATTCAAACAATGTCATAATTTATGTTGTAAAGAACAAGGACATGCGATATACGATTTTGAAACCCCTTTGTCTTTAAAAAGCCAACAACTAAAAATACAACAACTGTTACAAGTATAGCTAAATCAAATTTTGGTTTGAGTATTTAAGATCTGGGCCCGATTTATCGAAACATCAAATGTTCGTCGTTGAAAAAGTTCGTCGTTGAAAAAGCAAATGTTCGTCGTTGAAAAACAAATGTTGGTCGTTGAAAAACAAATGTTAGTTGTTGAAAAACAAAAGGTTCGTCGTTGAAAGTTCGTCGTTGAAATTGTTCGTCGTTGAAAAATTTTTGAATCGACGAGCTTTGGTTTTTTAGAACATTATTATGTTCTGAAAAGACAAAAGCTCGTCGTTGAAAAAATTTTCAACGACGAACATTTCAACGCAGCTGCAGCATCTCGTTGAAATGTTCGCCGTTGAAAAATTCTAGACAACGAACATATTTTGTTTTTCAACGACGAATATTTGTTTTTTCAAAAAACGACGAACATTTGTTTTTCGAACGACGAAATTTGTTTTTCAACGACGAACATTTGTTTTTCAACGACGAACATTTGTTTTTCAACGACGAACATTTGTTTTTTCAACGACGAACATTTTCAACGATGGCGAACATTTGATTTTTCAACGACGAACATTTGTTTTTCAACGACGAACATTTGTTTTTCAAAACGACGAACATTTGTCCTATAATTACGTGTTATGTTCGTCGTTGAAAATGTTTCGTTCAATCCAAAATTTTCAACGACGAACATTTTCAACGACGAACATTTTCAACGACGAACATTTTGCTTCGATAAATCGGGCCCTGGCTCTGTGAGACTATGACAGACTATAACATTAATTGTTGTTAGACTGTCGAGTTTCGTGTTTAAATCGTAAACGCGAGCGTTAATATATAGTAAATTCTCATAATAAGTCACATCTGGATTCTAATTTAGAACAATCATGTCAAACTTACATATTGACTCTCTCATGTGCAAAATATTAGTGTAGTATCTAGTGTTTGGTTTGTCATTTTGTATTGTGCAATTTTCCCTGTGTGCTTGTGTTGTTGGCCGAGCTTCGTCTGTATATATAATATATATGACTCGGTTTCTGAGAAAATCGACCATTCCCCATTCAGCGTTGCTTGGCTTTTTTGGCGACCCCCTTCGATTTGCTTTATTTTTTGATATTTTGTAGGTGGACCTACCACATTAACAAAACCGTAAAAATTAGCTCTGATTTCGCTGCAGTTTTTCCAACATACTTTAAAATCACGATTTTTCGTAATTTTGATACCCTCAAGTTGTCGTCGCGTTAGTCAATGTTACTCCTGACATACACAACTTTCTACCATTTCCTATCCACATTGATGAATATTTGGTGCTACATTTGGCTTAATTTGGTGCTGGTACTGCAAGTATGTAGCTTACCAGAGCCCTTCAAGTCGGACTTTTTAGCACTTTTTCGACGCTCAATTTTTAGGTTTTTGGTCCAAACAAGTATCTCAAAAGACCGGGCCGGTCGATTTGTTTTCATGCGTTTTTAGCCCTATTACCCTGCTTGGTTGATGCAAAATTTCAGCCAAATCGATTTGGGAGTACGACCTCTTTTTTGAAAAAAATTGCGACCAACTTTTCGTGAAATAACCTAGTTTGACGTTACAAACTCAATCAAGCTTCGTGCCTGTGATTTCTATTTGTCACGCTTTTTTGCACACTCAGACTAAATATAATAGTCTTTGAAATTGTGCAACTTGTTCTTAAAGCTGTTCGGGTTTTCAGGTTACGTTAGTGTAAATGTCAATTTTTCCCTCAAAACGGGTTATCGAATTTTTACTTTTTGGTCTCTGGTGTTGAGGCCAAAATCAAAGCAATCAAAAACTTTGTTGTAATTCACTTTTATGTGTATGTGTTGAGTTATTTTGGTGTCAAATAGTTCGATATCGAGGTAGTCCAAGAACTTTGCACCAAACAGGGCCAGCTGACACATTGCTTGGAATTGTTGCCTCAAACAATCCCATTTTGCTCATTTTAAGTGCTGACAAATCAAATAATTCTGTGCACGCTAAAACTAGGTATAAAGGACTCTGAAACTTTGTATTTAGTTTTTCTAAAATAGGTGGTGTTTTCAAGTCAGTAGTGTAAATGTCAATTTTTTCTTCAAAAACATTTACCCAATTTTCATTTTGCAGTTTCTGGGGTCCCCAAATTTGAAGCCCCAACATTTAATCGTAAATCACTTTTATATGCTGTTGTATAACTCTGGTGTCAAAAAGTTTATTATAAAAAGGGAAATTGATGAAATTTTGCACCAAAAATGGCGAGCTGGCACACTGCCTTGACTCTTCTTGCGTCAGAAAATCTCCAGTTGCTCATATTAAGTAGCGTTAAATCAAAAATGTTTTTTGCATATTTATTACCAGAACTTCAGTGCTTTGGTTTGGAGTTGGGTTGTAATAGCTCCATACGTTGTCTTGCTTGACAGCGTGGTAGTTGGTTTGACAAAGAACGTTCTCAAAACAATCACAGTTCAAAACATTATTGTATATTTCATGTTGAAGAATACCATTAAACAATTGTTTGCACATTTATAACAAGAGTTTGAAAGACTGTAATTTGTTGGGTATTAGCTTGGTATGAGAAGACTGAAACATGATCTGTTAGAAAAAAGCGCTATAGTTGAAATTAGCGTTAATGAAGTCTCGGCCGAAGTTGAATCAGTTAAAATAGCTGGTGACTATGTTTGCACGAATGTATATCAAACTTGCCCGAAACCAAACCGCATTAAGCGATATAGATGATACGACAATTTAGTTCATTTGGATACTGAAAAGACATCTATAAAGAAGAGGCCAAAACTCAGATTATGTTGTGCGAGCTATGTGTTTTATGAGAAGGAATTGGAAAGATTTCAGTACAGTACTCGATTTCATTTTACTTTGCCAGGTCTAGACCCCTTTTTAAGTTCCGAAATAGTTTATATAATTTTTTGTCATTATAGAACAGGCCAACCCTTTCTAATCCATAGAAACGTACACTTATGATTCCTCTTCTATATGATATAGCATGCTATAAATTTCCTTGTTTTCTATGGTTTTATTTTTTAGCAAATAACGTTGCTTCCATAAACTTTTATTCAATGTGTTTGTTAACAATAAAATATAAATGAGTTAATCCTGTGCACTTTTTGCGAGAGCAATTACATAGATTTCACCAAGAGTACATAAATGGGAACAATATGCCTTTTCCCTGTTCTAGCTAATCGGCCGGAACGAAGCTCGGCCGAAATAGCCAATTTATTTCAGGAGGTGGGTGCCCCCTCGAATCACGACACATCACCAATTCCACATTTGAATTCCACAAAGATGTGTATTGATTTGAGGGGGGTTACCCACCCCTTGTTTCAGCACGCTACCAGCATAAAATCGATGGTGTCTTAATTTCAGGGTGGTATTCTCCTCAAATCACTTTCCTGATTTGAAGCGGGTCCCCACCTGGTATCAAGGCGTAAAAGGACTATTTCGGCCGGAGTACTCTTGATTTCAACCATTAAAATACATAGTTAAAAAACGCTAAGAGTGTGTAAATATGTTAACAATTTCTCCTTCCAAATGTAACGAAGTTGAAACAGAGGCCACCCACCCCTTATTTTTTTTTAAAAATTGACAGAGGGGTAGCCAGAAGAGGTTCCAATTAAAAGATTCCTTTTTCTATTTTCTTAAGCCACTCCAAATTCTTGAATGTATCGAATTCAAAATTCACAATTGAAATAATTTTCAAGCCTTCTTGTCGTCTTCTCCTACCAAATACTTCCTGAGTCCGCATTTGGTACGGTAGTAACTCATCCTTTGGTTTAAATAAGATAACTGATTTTCATTGTAACGTTGATATCTACAAACAACTGGAAGCGGTGGTGAATCTAGGGCAGGGAGGCGGTGCTTTGTTTTTTTATGATTTGGCTAAAAATATTTTGTCGAAGAAATTAGAAAATTTCCCCACCACCGGAATTTCAGCGTGGATCCGCCCCTGGTGCTCATGCTCGCACCATTTAATCAACTGCATCTGTCACTGCTGCTGCATTTTTTTCATTACTGCTTCGTAAAAATATTGAAATCGAGTACTGTACTGAAATCTTTCCAATTCCTTCTCATAAAACACATAGCTCGCACAACATAATCTGAGTTTTGGCCTCTTCTTTATAGATGTCTTTTCAGTATCCAAATGAACTAAATTGTCGTATCATCTATATCGCTTAATGCGGTTTGGTTTCGGGCAAGTTTGATATACATTCGTGCAAACATAGTCACCAGCTATTTTAACTGATTCAACTTCGGCCGAGACTTCATTAACGCTAATTTCAACTATAGCGCTTTTTTCGAACAGATCATGTTTCAGTCTTCTCATACCAAGCTAATACCCAACAAATTACAGTCTTTCAAACTCTTGTTATAAATGTGCAAACAATTGTTTAATGGTATTCTTCAACATGAAATATACAATAATGTTTTGAACTGTGATTGTTTTGAGAACGTTCTTTGTCAAACCAACTACCACGCTGTCAAGCAAGACAACATATGGAGCTATTACAACCCAACTCCAAACCAAAGCACTGAAGTTCTGGTAATAAATATGCAAAAAACATTTTTGATTTAACGCTACTTAATATGAGCAACTGGAGATTTTCTGACGCAAGAAGAGTCAAGGCAGTGTGCCAGCTCGCCATTTTTGGTGCAAAATTTCATCAATTTCTCTTTTTATAATAAACTTTTTGACACCAGAGTTATACAACACATGCATATAAAAGTGATTTACGATTAAATGTTGGGGCTTCAAATTTGGGGACCCCAGTATCTGCAAAATGAAAATTGGGTAAATGTTTTTGAAGAAAAAATTGACATTTACACTAGTCTGACTTGAAAACACCACCTATTTTAGAAAAACTAAATACAAAGTTTCAGAGTCCTTTATACTTAGTTTTAGCGTGCACAGAATTATTTGATTTGTCAGCACTTAAAATGAGCAAAATGGGATTGTTTGAGGCAACTAGAGTCCAAGCAATGTGTCAGCTGGCCCTGTTTGGTGCGAAATTTCTTCAACTTCCCTTTCGATATCGAACTATTTGACACCAAAATAACTCAACACATACACATAAAAGTGAATTACAACAAAGTTTTTGATTGCTTTGATTTTGGCCTCAACACCAGAGACCAAAAAGTAAAAATTCAATAACCCGTTTTGAGGGAAAAATTGACATTTACCTAACGTAACCTGAAAACCCGAACAGCTTTAGAACAACAAGTTGCACAATTTCAAAGACTATTATATTTAGTCTGAGTGTGCAAAAAAGCGTGACAACAAGAAATCACAGGCACGAAGCTTGATTGAGTTTGTAACGTCAAACTAGGTTATTTCACGAAAAGTTGGTCGCAATTTTTTTCAAAAAAAAGGTCGTACTCCCAAATCGATTTGGCTGAATTTTTGCATCAACCAAGCAGGGTAATAGGGCTACAAACGCGCGCAAATTGACCGGCCGGTCTTTTGAGACTTGTTTGGACCAAAAACCTAAAAATTGAGCGTCGAAAAAGTGCTAAAAAGTCCGACTTGAAGGGCTCTGGTAAGCTACATACTTGTAGTACCAGCACCAAATTAAGCCAAATGTAGCACCAAATATTCATCAATGTTGACTCAATAGGAGATGGTAGAAAGTTGTGTATGTCAGGAGTAACATTGACTAACGCGACGACAACTTGAGGGTATCAAAATTACGAAAAATAGTGATTTTCAGAGTCGTATATTGGAAAAACTGCAGCGAAATCAGAGCTAATTTTTACGGTTTTGTTAATGTGGTAGGTCCACCTACAAAATATCAAAAAATAAAGCAAATCGAAGGGGGTCGACAAAAAATCCAAGCAACGCGAATGGGGAATGGCGATTTCTCAGAAACCGAGCATATACAGTATACAGAGGGACAACACAAGCACACAGGGAAAATTGCACAATACAAAATGACAAACCAAACACTAGATACTACACTAATATTTTGCACATGAGAGAGTCAATATGTAAGTTTGACATGATTGTTCTAAATTAGAATCCAGATGTGACTTATTATGAGAATTTACTATATATTAACGCTCGCGTTTACGATTTAAACACGAAACTCGACAGTCTAACAACAATTAATGTTATAGTCTGTCATAGTCTCACAGAGCCAGGGCCCGATTTATCGAAGCAAAATGTTCGTCGTTGAAAATGTTCGTCGTTGAAAATGTTCGTCGTTGAAAATTTTGGATTGAACGAAACATTTTCAACGACGAACATAACACGTAATTATAGGACAAATGTTCGTCGTTGAAAAACAAATGTTCGTCGTTGAAAAACAAATGTTCGTCGTTGAAAAATCAAATGTTCGTCGTTGAAAATGTTCGTCGTTGAAAAAACAAATGTTCGTCGTTGAAAAACAAATGTTCGTCGTTGAAAAAACAAATGTTCGTCGTTGAAAAACAAATATTCGTCGTTGAAAAACAAAATATGTTCGTCGTTGAAAAATTTTCAACGGCGAACATATCAACGGATGTCTTGAGCTGCGTTGAAATGTTCGTCGTTGAAAATTTTTTCAACGACGAGCTTTTGTCTTTTAGAACATAATAATGTTCTAAAAAACCAAAGCTCGTCGTTGAAAAATTTTTCAACGACGAACAATTTCAACGACGAACTTTCAACGACGAACCTTTGTTTTTCAACGACGAACATTTGTTTTTCAACGACGAACATTTGTTTTTCAACGACGAACATTTGCTTTTTCAACGACGAACATTTGATGTTTCGATAAATCGGGCCCAGATCTTAAATACTCAAACCAAAATTTATTTAGCTATACTTGTAACAGTTGTTGTATTTTTAGTTGTTGGCTTTTTAAAGCAAAGAAGTTACAAAATCGTATATCGCATGTCCTTGTTCTTTACAACATAAATTATGACATTGTTTAAATAGTTTAAATTCGAAATGAACCAAAGCACTGGATTTAGCAGCCCAATGAAATCAGCCTCTAAGGCATATTATGCAATGCTGCGAAACACAGACGGTCCCGTTTGGTACACAAACGTGGACAGAACCACTAAAACTAGCATTTTTGTAACACGGATTTGTCTTTCACGATTTTGCTTCATTATTTCCGAGCAAGGTCCTGTATTTTTGCAGTACAGAAAGAATAAAGCAATTAAATAAATTCCCACACTGACACCCCCAAGCGCAGTTTGCAAATTCAACAGCATCAAAAATACCTGTGGTGGAAATCCAACTATCATATAGCAGAGAATAGAATAAGTGCTGGCAGTCTCATAATTGTATGCCAGAATAAACATGACGAAAGCTATTGCAAAATTTGTGACAAAGCAGAACCCAGAAGAGAACAGACAATGTTTAAGACGAATCTTGCTGTAAAATATTGGATTATAGCAAGCAATGCAGCGATCAATGGAAATGAGGACTAAAATAGAGTTACTACACGTGCCGCTAAAAGCCCACCAAAATATTGGCAAAGTCGTCGCACAGTACCACGATGAAACTTGAACTTTATGCCGCCCGGAAAAAAGCAGCACCAAGCGTCGAACGCCACCCGTGGTCTGTCCAATGCCCATGCATAAGTCAGAGATAGCCAGCATTCCAGGCAGACAGTAATCTTTATTCTGCAGTTGCTTGTTAAAATATATTGCCAGAATAATTAAAGCGTTTCCCCAAATTTCAAGAATACCTTCGATTGAATAGCCAATGTGTGATATGGTTGTGATCCCCAGTTTTCCACACCAAATACTTTCTGCCTCCGTAGCATTCGACATTTTGAGATACTTAATGCTGCTCGAAATGATGACTGTGCTAAAATGACTGACAGAAACTGTGACTTTTGTACAAAACAAGCCATTTCATCGAATTGAGCTGTTGTATTGAAACCTGATTACTAATGCAGGCATTGTTAGACACGTCTGGACAATAGCATACATACTTGCCGACGGTAATTTCGTCAGTGATTTTCAACAATGGAATGCGGACCACTAATTACAATAGTACACTCACTACACTGATCAAAAGTACCTGTATGCATGTGTAAACGTCGGAGTGGTACGGTTGTTTTGATATGGAAACTGCATCAAATCAAAAACTAGATGATACAGTTATGATTTTCGATTGGATCAAATCAAATCAATCGACATTTGAAAAGGCCACATCAAATCAAAACAAATCCATCTATTTTAAAAAGCCCACAATCAAATCAACCGAAAATATGTAGCATCAAAACAACAGGAGTGTGGATTTGGGAACTAAAAGATTCAGAAAGGTGAACTAATTTTCAAGCTCAAATTTTTTAAATTTTGCATTTTTGATTATATTTCAAGTTCAAACGCTAGTGGCTTCGTGTTTGATTGGCCAAGGCATTTGGCCACTTGACGTAAAAATTAGATTAAAAACGAAGAACTAAACCTTAATTTTTTGACCTGAACGGATCTAACCAAACCAACGAAAACGTAAAAAATTATGAAAAAAGCCCGTGTGTGAGTCACCCTGATCCGATTACAGTACAGCTCAAAATTAACATCATATGATTCCGGAGTCAGCGGCACTGACTTCGTTTTGCAGGCAGTGACTGCAGTCAACATCTTGACGTCACGTCACAGGTCTAATGTGAGTTCCAGTAGTTTTGATTAACTGACTCCGGAATCAGAGTCAGTGACTGCGGAATCAGCATCACCTTAGTCATCACTAACACAAAATATGCTACACGTATACCTTCACATGTATGTATATGCATGGACAGGTAAGTCATTTAAAAAGTAGTGATGACTAATGTGATGCTGATTCCAAAGTCACTGACTCTGACTCCGGTGTCAGTTAATAAATATCAAATCTACCGGAACTAAATTGGACCTGTGACGTGATCAGTTTGACTGCAGTCACTTTATACAAAATGAACTCGGTGACGCTGACTCTGGGGCCGTATTCTCAGAATTACCTGCAGATAATGTTAGGCTAACTTTACCCACAGGTAAGGTGAAGGTAAAGTTAATTCTGCGGGTAAGGGTAAAGTTAAATTCTTAGAATACGGGGTAAAGTTAAAGTTAAACTGTGGGTAAGGTTAAAGTTTAACCTTACCTGTGGGTAAGGTTAAAGTTTAACTTTACCTGTGGGTAAGGTTAAAGTTAAACTGTGGGTAAGGTTAAAGTTTACCTTTACCTGTAGGTAAGGTTAAAGTTAAAGTTTAACTGTGGGTATAGTTAAAGTTAGTTTAACTGTGCGTAAGGTTAAAGTTAAACTGTGGGTACGGTTAAAGTTAAAGTTTAACTGTGGGTAAGGTGAAAGTTAAAGTTTAAACTGTGGGTAAAGTTAAAGTTCAAAGTTAACTGCGGGTAAGGCTACGGTTTGACTATGGGTAAGGTTAAAAGTTTAACTGTGGGTGACGTAAGAGTTTACTTCAACTGACTGAGGCTGAAGGAATAATTTAGCTATAAGTGATGGCGAGCTGTATCAATTTTTTTAAAATGTGTACGTAATAGTAAAATTTTGTGCAAATTTTGTTTGAAACTAGGCATTTGTGTGTTTTTCCAGTATTTGTCTCAGTTTTCTAGAAGTTCGTCCAGTTTATATATAGTGTTTCCCTTTCTTTGAAATCACTTGAATTTATGGTCCGCATGAGCTGTAGTTTGTGTAGCAGTGCAAAAAATTATATATCTGTTGTTTTTAGGGATGGGACCGAACAAAATTTCACCGAATACCGAATACCGAATTGTCTGTCTTTCGTTTTCGGCCGAAAACCGAATACCGAATACCGAATAGTTGTCAAGTAAAGTTAGCGAATGTTTTCTCAGGTTTTGAAGATGCAGAATATTACAATGAATACTATGCATAAATATGTAAAGATATGCTATTTGAATGTTTTTTTGCAAACGTTTGATTTTAATTATTTATGCAAAATGTATCAAAGAATAAGTCGATATTATTACTCTTGATATTATAGAATCGAAGAATCTATCGAAGAATAATACTATACAAAAATGCACAATCAGCACCAGCAAAAAACTTCACTTTCAGCGACCTCTGACCGCAGTTGGATGAGGTATGTACATAGGCATACATGTACACGGGCCACGGGGTATCAATCTGGGAGATTGGCCTTACGCTTTGGGGGCTTGAACTAACAAACACGCAGGAATTTTTAATTTTTGCTTTAAAAATGTTAATTTTTTGCAAAAGTTGGATATTTTGAGCTATTTTTTCGCTTTTTGCTAAGGCATTTTACAGCAATCTGGGGCGATTTTAGAGTCTTCGGACACCTTTTTTCAGCACCAAGGAGGGGGGCCTGTCCCGATGGGTCAAATATGAGGGGGGCTTGTCCCGGACTCTCAAATCTGGGGAGAGCTGCCCCAACCCAGACCCCATGTACATCTGTGTACAGAGGGTTTGTCTTTTTTCACCCCGACAGTCCCAGGGTCTTGGGTTGTTTTAGGGGTGAAGTGGGACAGTTTTTGAACTGCTTGTAAGCTTTCAGCAGAGTTCATGGAAGACGTTTAAAAAAGAAGGCTCAAGGTGTGATAAAAGGCCGCACAGTACGGCGTGCCAGAATCTAGTCTTGAGAGCAAAAAAACTTTTAAGCATCCATGAAAAATTAACACAAGTATCTGCATTAGCTAATATATATATATATATATATATATATATATATATATATATATATATATATATATATATATATATATATATATATATATATACATACATATATATACAGTACATTGCAAAAAAAGTTTCCAATTCGTTACTGGTAACGAACATTCGTTACCAGAAAAAGATGAAGCTTCGTCCAAAAGGACCAAGGTTTGTCCTAAAAGACGAAGCTTGGTCCAAAAAGACGAACGTTTGTCCAAAAAAACAAAGCTTCGTTACCAAAAAAAGACGAAGGTTTGTTCAAAAGGACCAAGTGTTGTCTTAAAAGACGAAGCTTGGTCCAAAAAGACGAACGTTTGTCCAAAAAGACAAAGCTTGACGAACTGGCTTGTTGCAAAAATTGACAAAAATTCTTCAAAAAAATACAAAACATATTTCAGCTCTAAATTATAATTAAATATATAAATAAATATATAAATATACAGCTTTCATGTTTTTTGGGTGCATTTCAGTTCGAAATGTAGTGCTGATTGCAGGATTAATAAAATTAGTTATAGTTCTAAACGTTCATTGATTTGGAATTTCCTTGATTTCCTAATTATTCGGTATTCGGCTGAAAATTTACTTTTCGGTACCGAATACCGAATACCCGTTTTTTGGCCGAAAACCGAATACCGAATACCGAATTTTCGGTCCATCCCTAGTTGTTTTTACACAATGCGTATATTCAAAAGTGGGATATAAAGCCCTTAGGTGCGGTGCTCATCTCCGTTACAAAGCCCTGGAACGTCAGGGGCGCCACATCTACAATGACTATATACATCCATGGAGGGGGGGGGCAACCCATACCCATCTGAAATGGGGGGGCTCCGGACCAAATAAGGGGCGCCCCCTTTTTACTAAAAATAGGCCAGGGGCCCAAATCGCTGAGGAGGGGAGGCAAAACCGCTGTGGCGAGGACCCTGGCCCCCCGGGACCCGCATGGCTACGCTACTGCTTTTCAATTAGCCCACCCAGTCGCTGGTGCACTGCATAGTCCTTCAAGCGAGATTTATTTATAAAGCATTTGGGGGGATACAGTAGCGTAGCCAGGATCAAGATGAGGGAGCGGCCAACGTGCCTGTTTGTCCGAAACTTTTCCTAAGTTTTTCTGCCGGGGGTTGGGGGCGGGGTGCTACATTTTTTATCCGAGGGGGCATATCGCTGAGGGGGGAGGGCAAAACTGCTGAGGGGAAGGGCTCTGGGGCCTGGCCCGCCGCCCCCCCCCACGGCTACGCCGCTGATAGTATACACGTATGCATTTGCTGTCGCGAAAGGCAGAAAGAAGGAAAAGTGATTTACAGATTTGCCGCTTGCAGGGGCCTGGGGGTAACCACCTTCAGTAAAAAATTACAGAAAATTTTGATTTTCAGGCCAAATTTGGTCAATTGGGGACGTATATCGGGACTTTTTTCCATATATACACATTTTAAAAAATTGGTAACGAAAGCTCACCCTCACCCATCGCTAAATTTAAACTTTTCCTTCAGCCTCAGTTGAAGTAAACATTAACCTACCCCACAGTTGCAATTTTAGCCGTAACCACAGTATATAAACTTCAACTTTAACCTTACCCACAGTTAAACTTTAACTTTAACCTTACCCACAGTTAAACTTTAACCTTACCCACAGTTAAACTTTAACTTTAACCTTACCCACAGTTAAACTTTAACTTTCACCTTACCCACAGTTAAACTTTAACTTTAACCGTACCCACAGTTTAACTTTAACCTTACGCACAGTTAAACTAACTTTAACCATACCCACAGTTAAACTTTAACTTTAACCTTACCTACAGGTAAAGGTAAACTTTAACCTTACCCACAGTTTAACTTTAACCTTACCCACAGGTAAAGTTAAACTTTAACCTTACCCACAGTTTAACTTTAACTTTACCCCGTATTCTAAGAATTTAACTTTACCCTTACCCGCAGAATTAACTTTAACTTCACCTTACCTGTGGGTAAGGTTAGCCTAACTTTATCTGCAGGTAATTCTGAGAATACGGCCCCAGAGTCAGCGTCACCGAGTTCATTTTGTATAAAGTGACTGCAGTCAAACTGATGACGTCACAGGTCTAATTTAGTTAATTAACACGGGGGTCGAATCTGGGGGGTCCTGTACCAATATTTTGACTGCCCTTGTACCTGAACCGAACGTGAGTGAAAACTAAAATAATGGTAAGTAAAACATTTCTGAAAAAATGTTACCCACAGGAGCTTAAAACTAATTTTTACATTTTAACTGACACTTTGCAGTGGTGTGGCTTCCTGCTGGACCATTGTTCTTTTTGCTATGCCTGTTATATCTGCCATAGTGCCATTGTGTGACGTCAGGTGTAACTAGACTTGGGTTTATGAAGCTTTCGTTCGCATTTATTGATACATGCTCCTGCTAGTTTTGTAAATTAGTATAGCTGACAGTGGCGTACTCAGAAAAAAATTTCGGGGGGAATGACTTTTCGATTTTGTAATGGGTTAAAATGCACTTTTTTAGCAACTCTAACACTCATAAAAAGCCTTACAAACGAAGATTACTAAATCACAAGGTTGCAGGGATCTGGGGGCGGTAGCCCCCAGAAAAAAATTGGCGATTTTTCCAATTTTTAGACCGAATTTGGTCAACTGGAGACGTATCAGAAATTTTTTCCGACAAAATTTAAAACAAAAGATGGGAGCGTCGTATCAGACAGTGTATTCCACAAGTTATGCACATGCAGTATAATGTACTTGTGTATACAATATACATACATGCATAGGCTTTGATGAAAGACAATAACAAGGAATATTAAGCCACAGAGTCGCAGGGATCTGGGGGCGGCAGCCCCCAGAAAAAAATGGGGAACATTTTTGATTTTTCAGGCCAAATTTAGTCAATTGGAAACGTATCAGAAAATTTTTCCGGCCAGACCATAAAAACCAAAGAGGCGGCCCTTGTGTAAAAATTACTGGGAAAAAATTTCGGGTGGGGGGAATTCCCCCTTTTCGTTCATTCATTGTATGCTTTCATAAAAGATAACAGTGATAACACTAAAAAAAGCTAAAAAAACAGTTTCTCTGCCACGGCCCTTGTACCACATTTCTCAAGATGGCTTACCCTTGTCCCGCGGACAAAGTTTCTGGGTCCTTCTGCCCTGGCCCCTGTACCAGACTTCTCAAGATGTCTTACCCTTGTCCCGCGGACAAAGTCTCTGGGTCTTTCTGCCCTGGCCCTTGTACCAGACTTCTCAAGATGTCTTACACTTGTTCCTTGGTCAAACTCAAAACCTCAAAGTTTGTATTGCCCCTGCAATATAGCTAAGCTTTTTATTGCCTTTGTCCTTATAAAGGGTCAAAATTTTTACTACCATTGTATATATCATCTACCATGGTTACAATCGTTCTTGCCTTTGGCCTTAAACCGCGGCAAAAATCTTCCATCCCTTGTACCTTGGCTCAAAATTTTCTTGCCCTTGTACCGAATTTCGCTTGTCCTTGTACCAAAGTCAAAAATCTGGGGGGTCCCGGACCCCCCCATACCTCCGTGTTAAACTGTGGTCTTGGTCATTGGTCAATTTTATACCTACCTAAGTATTACAGTTCAGTTTCTTGAATATCCAATTGTGAATCATTCTTCTTTGATATTTTCAGCCACGAGTTGAGAAATTCACATGTCTGTCAATTCGTTTTTGTTTCCAAATAATCTTTCTTGAATGTGTGTTTTAACCGTACCAAAATGTTTCATCCGCATTGAAGGGTTGTACAAGCAGTCAACCAGAACATGCTGTATGGTTTCTTTTTGGCCACATGTGCACAAGTCGGTGTTACTTGACCTGAATTTCATTCTGTTAGCGTTGCCATAAATCAGATCGTGCTTGAAATATTATTGCTTGAAGTGAAGCAGGTAGAGAGTCAATTGCGTCTTCTGTTGCAGGTCGTGGACGGCATTTGTAGTATTTTCACGAAACTTTGTCTTTATCCCAAGAGTGGTACCACTCTTTTTTACTAATTTTAGTGATTTTCTTCTGGACTTCATCAATACTATAGGGGTCCTTTTTAGAGAAATTTTATATGGGCCGGGATCCACTCTATAAAAATTGGTGCACTTCTAGGTTTTGACCCCGTTGCTATTTCCCATGTATTGGTCTTGAGATATTCTATTGCTGACTTAGAATCAGAGAAGAGCACAATTGGGAAGTCAACCATGGTTTTAAAACCATGGTTTTAGAAAATCTAGGAAATTCGCAGCGAATCAGGCGATATTTCGTAATGAAATTACGTGCAAATCATATAAAAATGTACGTAAAACCATGGTTTAGTAAAACCACCTTTGTGAAATCTCCGATCTTAATATTTCAGTAGACTCGTTTTTTCTAAAAGAATTTAAATACTCTGGACAGTGAAATAAGGAGTAATTTTCTAGATGTCTTTTAAATGGTCGTTGTATCCTCACGTTATTTATATTTATAATTGAATATTTCTTCAAAATCTTTTCAGATGCTTTCCATAGACCAATTCCTTTTTGATTTCCACGTGGTGGCATCTCTTTTAGCATACGTCGTGCCATATGATCGTTAGGGAGCTGACGGCATTTGAAATGAAATTTTGCTGCACATCGATCAAAATGATTTTTCAGTGGGGGCGTGTTTGTTTTAATTTGCATCAAAGAAACTGACGGGTTTCCAATCGCGCCGGTTATAGTTTTTAAAGCATTGTTTTGCACTGCAGATAACTTATTCATGTCTTTGCGCGTCGTTGTTAAAGAAAAAAGTTCTGCTCTATATTGTAAAACTGGTTTTATTGCTTTGTGATAAATAGCAAGCATATTTTTTCAGTTTAGACCTTTTTTTTGCAGAAAGTTGTCTCAAAATTTTGCAGCCAGCACTGCCGGTCATCGCTGCTTTGACAATATGGCGAGACCAGGATAACTTATTATCGATTGTTATTCCAAGACATTTAACACCCTTTTCCTCAGTTATTGAGCCACCATGTACTTTCAGGTTATGATATGGCACTGGCAGGTCTGTTCGTGTTTTACTGAAGAAAATGCTGTTGCACTTGGTCGAATTAAAGTGTAATTGATTGTCATCAGCCCACTTGCATATTTGGTCCAACAGCAGCTTGGCGATAATCAATGAGATTATTTGTTTCCAAGAATTCGACCAGTCGTTGTGCTACCGTCTGTTCCAGTAATTTAAATAAAGAACTGGGTAAAGATATGGGTCGGTAATCAGCTGGTTTATCTCCTGCTTTTCCATGCTTTAGTATTGGATGTATAATGGTTTTTTTCCATTCTATCGGTATTTTGCTTTTACTCCATGACATGTTAAAAGTTTCCAGAAGTTTTTGCTTTGTTTTCGGGCCCGACTTTTAATAAATTCATTTAGAATTTGATCATGTCCAGGAGCCTTTTTTGGTTTTAACTTGGTTACATTGTATTCAAGTTCTTCTGCCGTGAATTCTTTCTCTAGTAAGTGATAATTCTGCATTGTGTGTGATCCGCACACATATGAAAGATCAAGAGGTGTTTTTTTGGGTTAGCTGTCTACGGGTGTAGAAATGTATCAGAAGGTTTGCTCGTTCTTGATTCCCAGTAATGAGGTCACCATTATGTTTGGCATAAGATGGTTTTCTAGAGGTTTTCTGCATAGAGATCTGTGAATTCTCCAAACTTGCGCTGGGGCAGATCTGATATCTAGAGCGCTAGCAAATTTAGCCCATTTGTTTCGAGTAAAACTTTTTATCCGCTCAGTTGTTCTCGCTACTTGCTTATTGTATAATAATTTGTCAGACAGTTTTTTGTTTTCTGATATTTTCGCAATAATCTTTTTCTTTTTTCAATTTCCATTTCAATTCTTGCTGGTAAATCATTACGCGTATTTTCTGCGAAAGTAATATGTTTTGGGATTGTAACATTTGCAGCTCGGCAAAATAACTTTCTAATTTGAGATGCATTCTGCTTTATATCTGTTTTTGAAAGTACTAAATGACAAGAGTTCTATAGTGTTTAAATACTTTTTCCATGTAGTAGTATTAGGAGTCCACTTAGTTCTTTTGTATTGTTTACATCTGGTGCATG
>JASANF010011443.1:0-21201 GCA_030248245.1 Trissonchulus sp. WLG1_4
AAATAAGTTGTAGCAGTGTTGTGTAAAAATTGACCATAATTCATCTAAGCTCTCGCAGTTACCAAAAAGTGAAGGCCAATTTGTCATTTCTAACTCAATCTGCATGCCCAGTTTATCCGCTTTGTTCCACAAAAAACGAGTACCTTTTTCGATAGAATGTCTTGAAAAAGTAAGATTTAGAGAAAAGCTAACTAAACTGTGATCACAGTTAGCGAGCGGGGCTAAAATGTTGACATCTGTTATAGTATTGGGCACACTTTCAGAAAGCAAATCTAAAATATTGTTATGTCGGGTGTTTTCGTGAACTTTTTGAGTGAATCCATAAGACAAAAAAAGTTTCAAAAATCTATCTTGTGAATGAGTAACTGGTGCTCTAAGGGTTTTCCACGAAATATCGGGCAAGTTAAAATCGCCTGCAATAATTGTTGTCATTTTCTTACTCTCTACAAAATCGAAAAATGATTGTAGGGACTGAAGACAGTCAGTATTTGAAACACTAGGTTTGTAGCAGCAAGCAATTAGGCAGTCCACTTTACAGCACTTTAAACGAACACATACAATTTCCATAGACATCCTTTTCTCCTCAACAAGCTCAGATTTTAAATCGTTGCGCACAAAAATAGCTACGCCTCCACCTGGTGTCATTCTGTCTTTGCGACATATAGTGTAGTTATTTGTGCAGTGAAAAATTGAGTTTGGTGTGTCGGCAGTCAGCCGTCTCAGTGACACATACAAGAGCAGGGAAATTTTGAGCTATAATTTCGGCTTCAAAATCGGCAATTTTGTTTTTCAAACTTCTGGCATTTAGTAGTAAACAGCTCAGGTTTTTAGAAGCAGAAATTTTAAGGTGGTACTAACGAATGTGAGTGTTTTTCAACACGCTAGTATTCAATAATTAATTAACTTTAGAGCATATTCTTTATATAGTTAGAAAGCGCTACTTTTCTTCTACATTTAAGTAATATTTTGTTGTACAACTGTAAAGATGATTTGTATGGCACGTGTTAAAAGTAGACCAATTTGGCTTTTTTGAGCACTTTCAAATGTGGCCACTTTTTGAAGAGTTTAAATAACAAAAACATTCAAAAAATGGCAAAAATATTTAAAAGTGAATTATCTAGACCCAAAATGCACGAATTTATGATTTGTCAATTATTAAATGAAATATACGGTTTCAAAGTAAAAAGTGTCTATTCACACTCAACTTTCGAGTTCTATATCTGGGCAAGAATATAAGCAATTTAAAAAATTTTCATTTTGGGTCTAAAAAATTTGCAAAAGTTTATTCATGTTCATTTTTGTGTTTATGCGCTGCGCATGCGCTTAGAAAAGTGGCCAAAACTGTCAAATTTCCATTCTCCTGTTGTGTAGTTTGGCTTGTTGGCTTGGCTTGCTCCTAAAAAATTTTCACATGATCCTGCTAACTTCATTTGCCACTTTGTGTATATGAATCAACTTTTGACAGACTTTATATTCAAAAATTACAGTTTAAATCAACTAATTTTTTTCAAAAATTTAAAAACCACTGCACATTCGTTAGTACCATCTTAACGGCCTTCCTTTCGTGGCCTACTGAAAACCCTGCGTCTGACGTCCGTTACATAGAGGATACGTAGATCCGTTATGAGAGTGGGAATGGGATACACCACGTACTATAGAGGAATAGGTCGGTCGCTGGTAACATTGAGCTGCTAGGTGAGAAGCTTGGTGAGCAAAAGTAGCAAAATCAGAATATGGTATATTAGGCGCACAGTGTGGACTCAGGGCTCGGAAATGTGGCGTAGGTAGCAAGGAACGACGGGAAGAAGTCCGAGGGCAATAACGTTTTTTGTGCCCTGGAATACCGCAGTTGAAGCAAAATACACCTTTCTCTCTAAATCGGCATACTGACGTTACATGACCTATTTCGCCACACTTGAAGCATCCCTGTTGGTCTGAGGTTGCAGGAAAAACACCCTTATTTGAAAATAGGCGGTCTGGTGGCAACTCGCCGTCATAAAGGACCACGACATATTCCCCTTTGTCCACGATTTCGGTTTGGCTGACAAAATAATCTGATTCTGGTCGTAAATTCGCGCGTAAAGACATTAGAATTTCGCCAAAATTATTCGCTCCCGGTAGTGGTGAAGACTGTGCTCCAATTAAGTCAGTAAAATGAAGACCGGCTTAAGCTTAGTCCTAGAGTTAGTATCAAGCTTATTTTAGGCTCAGGCTGAGGCTCAAACTTAGTTTTGTAACTTTGCAATTTATATTTTTATGTGCATAGCCTTGCGCGAAGGAAAGCTGCGTTCAGACGTTCATTGAAATTTTCACGGAAATGCATCTACAAGCTAGTGCATTATTTACACGTATGCACTGATTTTTGAAAATAAAAAACAGTAGAAAATGTGTTTTACGGGAACATACTCAAAATTTTTCGTGTTTTATTGAGAGTGGTTTAATATTTTTAGTATCAACGCAGTATTTACTGCATAAAACCTTAATATAGTAGGTGTGAATAATAAGACAAATTTTCGGCTTACGATTTTGAAAAATAGGCTCAACAAAGAAAATTTGGCACATAAATGTATGCAGTCTTTGAGAGGTCGCAAAATTTTATTCTAAGCATATCCATGGCAATTAGCAAAATTAGTTAAATTTGTGTTTTGTGAAAATCGCACATTTTACGTTATAACTTATAGCAATCGAATTGATTAAAAATAGTGTTTTGCAACCGCTCAATCTCGTTAAGAGGGCGCTCCGGGAATCAACAATTTATGACATAATTTATGAAAGCAGCCAAAATGCATGTGTAGATGTAATCCTGTTTTCAGATAAACACTTCGTAAGTAACGAATCAATATTAGCTCAAGTTGATGTATAGCGCTGATTTGTAGAGTTTGGGTTTGAGTTCTATTGAATCTAGTAACGATTGGCTTGTATTAGACCGATTTTCGGAGTACTGAGGGGGTGACGGAAAAAAAATTGTTAGCGTCACGTGTAACGTTGCGGATAGTTTGCTGTAAGGCTTCACCGGGAGCAACCCCCTAACCTCCCTTTACTTATTCACACCTTTTTAATAGGTACAGTATTGTGCAAGTTCACTGTTCGTTGGCGTACGACGAGCTGCGTCGTTCGCGAAAAGTGACGAACGGTGGCCGGAAAGTGACGAACAAAAAATTTTCAAATTTTTACTTTTTTACATTGAAAATGTGTTGTGGAAAAATTTTTTGGAAAAAAAACACTTGGAAAAATTTTTTGTACGTCACTTTCCGGCCCGGCCACCGTTCGTCACTTTCCGGCCACCGTTCGTCACTTTCCGGCCATCGTTTGTCACTTTTCGCGAACGACGCAGCTCGTCGCACGCCGACGAACAGGGAACTTTTTTTTGCACAGTACTGTAACTCTAAATTGAGAATTAATAGTCAACATAATTTAATGCGATGTGTAAATTGTGCTTATGACTTGGCTTGTTATATGGTCTGGTTAAATTCGGTTGGAGTATACGATGCGTGTCAGGTTCGTGTTTTCTTACATTTCGTGTTTATTTTTATACTAATTCTTGCCCCAATTGGACTTTTTCTTCGCCTTTGTTTATGTTCATCAAATAATACAAATTTATTGAATTTCTGCCTTATTTGCTGCTTTCTTTTATTACGCTTCGGGTTTAACATATATTTTCGTATAAACCTGCATTCTGTTGTCCGTTGTACCTACCGTGCATGCCCCATAGGTAAGCCCCAATACCCGTCGGTGTCCAGCAACTCCGGACCGTACGATGACCCCGCCGTTGAAACCTGGAAGTCCTGCCGGCTGCGAGGTGCGACTTTGGTGGAGAGGACTCCTTGTAAGCCTAACACCCCAGTCCAGTCCTGGGCTATTTGTAATAGGGCTGGGCACTGTTACACGGTAAGAACCGTGTACACTCGTGTAACCGTGTACACGCTAAGCTTAGCGTGTACACGGTTAGGGGTCACTATCGGTTACTTAGCGGTTACAGCGTGTACACGTTAAGACACAGTAACCGCGGATACTGTAACCGTTTACTCTAAACGGATAGTGTAACCAGTTACTCTAAACGGATAGTGAACCAGTTACTCTAAACAGATAGTGTAAACGGTTACTCTAAGCGGATAGTGTAACCGGTTACACTATCCGCTTTCCAACCCGTAAGAAAAATGTTCGCTTGGCTGCTGGATTTATGCAAATTAGCCTACAATCGTGCGCAAGCGATTTGCTTGTGTGTTATTTCATATACGCATTTGTGTGCAAGCTATATTCTTCAAGATATATAAAGGCATTTATACTGACAGCGCAGCATTGTCCCAGTAGCTCATATGGTAGCTTGCTGGTCTGCAGATCTAGAGATGGGTGGTTCGCATCTTCCCTTGGTCATTCCTCCCCCCCTCTGCCTCTTGACGTTTAGTAACCGTGTAACCGTTTAGTAACCAACCGTTTAGTAACCGTGGAACCGGTTAGTAACTAGAGATCGGGCCGGGCCGGTGACGGGCCGCGGGCCAACCGGGCCGACCGGGTCGGGCCGGCCTGGCCCCAGGCCGGACCGGGGGCGACACTCAATCAGACGACTTGGCCCGGGCCCGGCCCGGCTGCACTACGGCCCGCGGCCCAGAGCCCCCGACAGCCGGGCGAGGGCCGGGCCGACAGGGCTGGCCGGGCCGCGCGGTGGAGCTTCACCGTTTAGTAACCAACCGTTTAGTAACCGTGTAACCGGTTAGTAACTAGAGATCGGCCCGGGCCGGTGGCGGGCCACGGGCCGACCGGGCCGACACTCAATCAGACGACCCGGCCCGGGCCCGGCCCGGCTGCACTGCGGCCCGACAGGCCCGGCTGCACGCGGCCGGGCCGCGCGGTGGAGCTTCAGCCTCGAACCAATCAAATGAAGTTATACATACATAATGGACGTCGAGCTGAGACTTAAGTTTATTGATTTCATAGGTGGGGTACACCCCGCCTACAACAAAACTGATACAGGTTTCAGCTTTTTCCTGTCGCTACCTCAGTAGCGACAGGACTTTATATTTGTTTTGCCCTACGTAAATTGCACGTCTTCATGTATTCGCTGTGGCAAATTTGTGTGCGTGTTTGTGTGTAATTTTTCTGTAATGGAGTGATCGTGTGTGAGCTGGCCCAGGCGGCCAGCCAGCTAGCTTCGGTTTGTTGTTGTTAGCTAGCTTACTGTAGGGCCGAAATGGCCAAATTAGTAGATTTTTATAGTTTTTAAAGCCCTAAACAATTTTTTTATTGACTGACGTCTAACGCTTCAATTAGCTAAAACTAGATAAACACGTCAAGTATAATATACCTCCAAAATTATTCAAAACAAGCAGAACAAAATAGCAGAAGTCGTTCCAAAACTAAGTAAGGCGTACCTAAACTAAGTAAGGCGTACCTTAACGGTAGTTTTAAAAATATTTAAAAATTACTTTCTTACCAGAAAGTCTTATCATATTTTGGCATAACAGTTTTATTGGTACCTATTGGTCAAGTACGCGTTTGTCACAGTGTCGTTTAGTGGTCGAGTACGCGTTTGTCACAGTGTCGTTTATTGGTCGAGTACGCGTTTGTCACGGTGTCGTTTAGTGGTCGAGTACGCGTTTGTCACAGTGTCGTTTATTGGTCGAGTACGCGTTTGTCACAGTGTCGTTTATTGGTCGAGTACGCGTTTGTCACAGTGTCGTTTATTGGTCGAGTACGCGTTTGTCACAGTGTCGTTTATTCTGTAAGGTTAATGTTTAAGTAGTTGCTTTACAAAACTTTGTCAATCAGAGACTGATTTCTACTGTGTTAACTAGACAGAAAGACGCATTTAAAACTGTGAGTCTGCACTGGCTTACAGAAGTAAATACGGACAGGTATAAACGTGTTGTTTTACGTGTATATGTTTTGCTGTCTTTTGTGTAAGACTGCGCAGGTGCGATCCTTCATCGGAATACATATATTGGATGTAGATTGTGGATCCACGCATCTTCGTATGAGGTTGGCAAACCCTATCCTTGCAGGTAAAACAGGAGACCGCGTGTGTGGGTTGAATGAGGTATATATAGTTGGAGGACTACGTTAAAATATGGTATCGGGTTGGCCACTTGAATAAAGTGCCACTCGAGTTTTGTCTGCGTTGTTTAAAAGAAAACTTAAGGGCTTAATAAGAAGAATTGTTGGGACTACGAGACTTGGTGGTCGGGGTGCAGTGCTTAGCATTCTCCAAGTCCACACAAAAGTCTCAGGCTCGATCCTCTTAACCTTTTTTACACAAATAGGAAAATCCTTTTTCAACATATAGTTATTTAACTTTTTTCTACGGAAAGTTTACAAACTGATTTACAAAAATACTGAAAAACCTATATGAAAGTTGAAAAAATGTGAGCGACAGGTTAATCTTCTTTTGAAGGGACTTCTTTCAGCTGATGTCTATTCTACCGATTGCATGTTGCACTAAAAATTACTAACATAAATACTGTTGGTAATGACTGAAATGATTCTGCTGTGGCCATGGATCAAAACTCAATAAATTTTGCATAAAATTGCTGCTTGTTTAGCTTTCAGTTTCAGCGTCTGACGCTTAACATCAATTTTTTACAGTTGAAACGTCCGTTGAAACACAAAATAATTTGAAATCTTCATGTAATTTGACCGCCGCTGTCACACTGAACTATGAACGTGAGATAGAAAGTCATGCTATTCATTTTCTCATTCCACATCAAGCGAGGCCCGAGAGCTCGCGCTTACTGATCAAAGCAACAGCTGGAGAATAACACTGCTACTTTAAGGGCAGCTTTGTGTTTGTAATCTAAAAGGTTACAATTGTATGTAAATTAGTAGTGTACTACAGTCGTTCTTAGATTTTAGCAGGCTTTGTGACTGATCAAACCAACAAGGGCCCACCGGGCCGACCGGGCCGGCTCCGGGCCGATTCTCGACAAACAGCGGGCCGGCTCGGGCTGACCGGGTCGGCCAGGCCGACTGGGCCGACCGGGCCGGCCAGGCCGACCGGGCCGGCCAGGCCGACTGGGCCGACCGGGCCGGCCGGGCCGGCGGGCCAATAACTAGCGTGTACACGCGGATAATTGCAGTACCCGTTAGTTAGCGTGTACACGCGGTTACTAGCCTTCGAAACTAACCGTGTACACGGATAGAGATTTTGTAACCGTGCCCAGCCCTAATTTGTAAGCGCCTACAAACGAGGCCTCATATTCGTTGGTCTCATAAGACCCAAATAATTGCCTTCGCAAAGCTAGGCCGTCTCATTTTTACGCGGCCCCCTCAGGGGCCGCGTATATACTATATTCAGAATCTAAGGTTTCTATGTTAAATCGGGTAGGTCGAATTTGCAGTGTTAAATAACACTGGAAGGGCAGGTAGGTCGATCTTGCGCTTTAGTTTCGGAAGGATCACAGACGATTCGAAGAAAGACAAAATTACGGCCTGAGTGGAATCGAACCACTAACCTTTCGTTTCCCAGTCCGTTGCTCTATCACTTGAGCTAATCGGACTGACAGTTCAAAATCGCCGACGACTATCCAACTCACGACACCTAGCAAGGTGTGCAGTGCGCCAGTTGAAAATTACAGGTAAAATTGATATGTCTGAGCTTCAATATTTGTGGCTCCAGTAATACAACCCTTGCCTCACAACATTCTATTTATTTTTTATTTTTTATTGGTCATTTAGTGCGGCATCAAAACGGACATTAATCACAGTTAACAGTCTGTTGTTATGGCCTTGTGGTGTAGTGGTTAACACTCTGGACTCTCAACCCACTGACCCGAGATCAAAACTCGGTAAGGCTTAATTTTTTTAATAATCACATGCATTTTAGAATTAGAATGTTTAATTTTTTTATTAATCAATTATGCTGTTTAGAATGTTTAATCAATCAGTTTTAAATTTTTTATAAATTGCCAATAAAGCTTTGCAGCTACTCAGCAATGTTCGGAAATTGGAGTTGAACAATCATTTTATTCACAAATAATGGCCGCGTTTTATATTTCCTCTGGAATATTGACACTCAATCCTCACAGTAACAACTTCTCACTCAGCAGAAGAGCTTGTTTAAACGTATCATTTTATCAAATATTAATCCTTCAATTACCTTCCTGTCAGCTGTAGCCCAGTACAGTTCATAGTTCAGAGTTCAGAGTGTAAGTTGGCATAAATGCAAGTACCGGTATTTTAAATTTACACTTAATTACAGCGTTACACAATTATAAGATAAGTCAAATGCAGTTTGACTGTTTCACTTGTTGAAGCCTTAACTAACAGTTTATAACATATTTAATTATTTAGGAGGTAGCATTCTGAAGTTTACTTTTGTGACGCCCCCTTGGCAACAAATACTAGAAATATTTATGTACGTGTGGGTGTCGGGGGGGAGGGGAGATAGTTCCCAGATTTTTTATACAAAAAAGTACTAAAAAATTTGAAAAAGACAAAAAAACTGCATGTTTAAACTACTTTACTGGTCACCTTGCACACAATGGGTATGCCGCCGTTTGATAAAATGAGACGGCATTTTATGGAATGAGAAATCTCCATAATTGGACAAAACTTTGTCCACGGAAAAAAGTTTTATAAAATGAGACTCAATCCTTACATTGCTATCGGTAAAATTGACCTCAACTGACTTCTCGTGTTACATCACGCGTCTACCTATTTTAAAGTTACGGCTTGTCAGAGGTATTTTTTAAAACTAACGGCTCTCACTAACCAAACAAGCTCTTCTGCTGAGTGAAAAATGGTTACATTGTGAGGTCTGCGAGTCAATATTCCATGGACAATATCAAACGCGGCCGCATTTTGTGGACAAAATAATTTTTAAATCCAAATTTGTGCACACATTCTCTGCTGAGTAGCTCCAAAGTCATTGACATAGCAAAAAATACCTAGTGAATATATAAGGCGAGGGGCTGCGTAAAAAGATCGAAGGCGATCTTACTTCGTTATATCTGAAGGCATCGCGCAGTACTGATTAGATACTGCTAAACAAGCACGTTTTGCGAGTAAACAAGAGGCGAGCTTTCGTTTGTACGGTTTGACTGCAAGCGAGCACACTATTGACCATATTGATTTTATATTTTATTGTTTCTTTAAAATTGCCAGGAAGTAATTTTCTTCCATAAACGTAAGGAAAGATACAGTTGTAGTTTTATTGAACAACATAATATCACCTTGACAACATTTGAGTCTAAGAATATGCATATCAGCAAACGAAGACACTATAATTAACTGCATTATAATACAAGACAAAGCAGAACAATAACATACAAAAACTTACAGAGTAAGTTCACATTGGAGAAGACACACCAGTAGTACATAATAAATTTTACAAAAATAATATATTTACACAATAGTAAAAATCTAAACAAAAATAAATGTTTACAGCAATCATGATGACACGTGCATTTTGTATAGATATTAAATTAATATAATATTTCAAGACAAGATATTCTGTGTAAGAATAATTTCAGTAAAAGATATCTTTTCAGTTCTTGTTAAATGTGAACGCTCAAGGGTCAAGTTTAAGCTTGAACCCAAGCTTAAACCTGATCCTAGACCCGAGTCCTAGGGAAGATGAACTAATCCGTGAAAAGATGTGCTTATGGTAGCAAGCGTTCACAGGAACTTTGGGTGATCATGTCTTCTGATATTTGGAAGAGAGTTGGATATTTAGAGGTATTGAACAGTCTAAGTATATTTCAGCATAGGGCAGAACTCGTGTGTTTTCAACCTGGGCAGTGGACACTCCAACATAGAATAATACACTGGAACAGATTAAGTTGCCGCAAAAAAAACTAGGGCATAACTAAAACGATATCTTAATATCCATTACTTTCTCACAACAACAAACAGTCATTAGTAATATCAAGAGTACAAAATGGACATTTACCGCGTTGCCAAGCTAGCCAATGGGAAGAGTGTCATACGTTAGCGTCATAAGTATGTACTTAGTTGGTTATGTACTCTTGGTAATAATAACAATGAGTGCTAATATGCGTAAGGTCCCTGATAGTATCCGTAGTTGGCGTAGCCTGCCCAGGGCTGTGGTCCGGGGTAAATGGGTTGCGGCTGAGCCTGTAGCACCTGTGGCTCCTGGTAGTTGGACAGCACTTGAGGAGGTGATTGTACGCTGGCCCGTTTCTGAGCCGAAGACAACTTTCGCACAGCCTGGGCTGTTTCCTCAGGGCTGTGATAGCTTCCGTCCTCCTCTGGGTCGGCGGGGAAATAGGAGGGCTTCCGTCTGACGATGTTTTTATAACCCTCTTTGGCGACCACTGAACTTTTCATGCGCCACTCCATGTCAGGGTTGCTGGTCACTACCGACCGATCCACAGGGCTCACTGAAACACAACAAGACAAGAGCGTGTTTTATTGGTAATATATGATGACAAGACTAAAGTCTGACACAAAATAAATGCGTCAGTTATATATTTCAGTGGCATGACTTCTGCGACTAGTATGTACTCTTGACAGTCAAAATCTATTCTTTTCGTATAGAAATCACATGTTTCGTTTTTTCATGCGGTGCAACTATTTTTTTCAGACTTTAGTGCGTCTACATATGTAGTTTGGACAAGTTTTTAGATCCGCCGGTATGTGATCATTTGTGCTGTGTAGACAGTCTTAATTTATTAATTAAAGTCATTGTTGATGAAACAGGTAGTGATATGATATTAGTGAAATAGAAATTGATGATAGTTTTGTTGTACCTACTTTTCCAGTTAATCTGGTCCTAGTAAAGTCGTGTATTTCGAACTTGTGAACGTTCGGCACAAATAAACCCGACCTAAATTAACATGCCAAATTGCATATCTGTAATATTACGAATAACTATTAATTAATTAACATTAAGACGTGCAGAAATACAAAACTAAAATGCAGATTGGAATAATGAATGGAGTGCTAACCTCCTATGTCGGACATCGCGGAAGGATCTTCGAACTCGTCCCAGGGCGTGCCCCAGCCACTGCCGTAAGCACTCAGCGGGTAGGCTGGCTCTGCGTGCTTGGCCATGTCCAGACCTAAACACATCAACCAGTTCGTGTTTTGCAATTCTTAAAGTTGGTGATCGGACGCTCTTGAGTACCTGTTGTATGACAGTTGTGACGGTTCACAATTGCAGGTTTGCCTATTTGCCTCACTTCAAACCCCTTGTTTTTTGTGTCGCAAAAGAGAGGAGGAATTTTTATTACTGAAAGAAAGACAGCATCAGAATGACCCACCCATCTGAGAGGTTGCAGACAAGCGCTCAACCATTTGAGGTACTGTATTGCTGTCATTTACAAATCGGTTTAAGCAACTTATCGTACGCGTACCTATCTTACTTTATAGTCAAGGCTTACTAAGTGACCTACAAGGTCAGCATTGGAAATGTGAGCATAGGTATTTTTGTCGAGCAAAAAAGTCGCAAGTTTGTAGGTACAAAACGTTGTACAAGAGTCTTCATTTTTAGCGTAGTTTTGATGAATTTTACTCTGTGGTAACTTTTTGTGATAATTTGAATAGCATTTAATCAGTGTAGAATGAGCCAGGTATAGGGCGATGAATTGACATTAAAGGTACTGGTTTGCTCAAAGGAGAACTTCCTCACTCTTGTCAAAAATTGTCATTCGTAATCCGGTTACATGATTGTATTTTTTTGCACAATTATTTTAAAAACTTATGGTTGCATCCGGATTACAAAATCAGCCTGCATTTTTCTCAAATCTAGATTACATGAGGCAGCTGTAAAACCTTATACTAAAACTGGTTAAATTTGACACCTGTCATTTATCAAAATGAATTAAAGTAATTTACACGATACACCAGTATTTATACTAAAACTAATTTACCGTAACAAAAAATAACTGTAAACTACAAAGATACTGTCTAATAGATTTAATGGTTTCGGTTGTAAACGTAAGTTAGTGTTATGCTACTAATGTAACGTCAGTGTTATAGTATATTTGTAAAGTAGAAAACACAAACAAATCAAATATCTACTGAAACATACGTAGATAAGTTCATTAGATATTACATGTGGCATAATAGTTTTCAATCCTGCCACATTTTTCTGTTGAAATCTCAACGAAGCATCATCTTTAGATTCAAAAAGATAAATAGTCTGTGAAAATGTTATATGCTTTTGTTAGCTGAGCATGACGTACCCTTGAGTTCCACTTCTTCGGATACTCTGAGCAGTTTGCATAAGTACAGTAACCCAAAGCACAGACTGCACAGAATACCAGCCCAGGCAATTATCGACACAGCACCAAGTATGTTCCAACCCAATTTCTGAAAGTATTATACATAACTTGCAGGGGCACACCAAACAGCACCTACATATGCCCTTTATCTATTTATTTTTCATGTACTTTTATTTATATATTTATTTATTTTATTTAATGTTATAAATTCACAAATGTTTGCAGAAAAGTTCTACAGTGCTGTATAGACTGTACATGAGCTAAGAGGCATCCGAAATTGACTATTAAATTTACTAGTAGTAGTAGTAGTAGTAGGTGTATACCGCTACACGGCCACAAAATTGCTACATTGTGCAATATAACGTCTGATCGTTAGTTGTTGCTTCACAGTTGAGTTACGCGCCCAAAAATTACACTAACGGAACTATCAGACAACTAGAGTCAAGAGTGGTTACTGATAAAGCAAATCAAAATCCAAAACTGACCACAAACGCAGGTCTTCCCCAGTGGAAAACAATACCATGTCTGTCATCGAAAATGGGCGAAGCAAAAAGACCCCATAAACCGCCACCAAAATGTACTGAAACAAAAAGTAAGTGTGGTTATATTTCTTTGTCAAATTTTTGTTTTCGTCAAAAAACTATTCCGCGAGAAAACGTACAGTACATACAGCAGTTAAGCCCGATTCATACTTGTCCTTAAGGACATGAGGACACGGAAAAGGACAAATTTTAGTCAGAATGCTACGGAAAATTTACACAAGAGTTACGGATAATTTTCTGCATACGACATGGATGTGACCCAGACTTTCTGCATGCCAAACATTAACTTATTTGGCCAAGTACTTTCCTTGGAATCGCTTAGGGACAAAACGATAAGGACAGGGACAAGGACAAGTATGAACCGGGCTTAAGCATGAATCGACCCTAAGCAGAACAATAGGTCATGAACACAAAGTCCACGATTATTGAATTATTTTTGGTATAGATCGACCCTGGTATATAAAACGGGGTTAGCGCCGAATTAATTAGGGTAAAACAGGGCAATATGGTCGTATTTTTGGACCCATTTTGGTCGATTACCCTATTTCACTTAACAACTTTTTACAGACATATGCTATCTCTATGAGGTCAACGCATGTTAAATGAACCTATTGGTCAAGTCTTTTTGCAAAATTTCAAGTCTCTCAGTTAAACTTAGCCCTTGAAAAGCTCAGCTAAAGGTGAAGCTGAAATTTGCTTAAAAATAGGGTAAATCGGTCGCATGTGTAGGTTAATATGGTCGAATTTAGGGTATTATGGTCGCTGTTCAAATCATACTAATTTTTTTTAATTCTGAAGGAAATAAGCTGTAATTTTTTACAAAATTTAATAAGTTATTTATGGGCACGACCTGCGGTACAGTTACAACAGTAGCACATAATGATTCTTAGTGCAAAATGCATGTTCATTTGTAGAATCTACATTAGCTGGAAAAAACTAGTTCAAAAAAAGTTTAACTTGTCGAACATGTTTATATTTAACATTTGACAATGTTAATCGAGCCAAGATATTAAAATTTAAATTTAAAGCCAAATTTAAATCGTAGCTGGGACTCCGAATGGGGAGGGGGTGCACCTCAGCAACTGTTTTGCTCAGTTGATATGCTGCAGAATGCAGAGTGCCGCTTACGTTGACCTGTGGGCGGCAAGGCTTAAAATAAGAAAATCGACTTTAAAGTTTGCAGCATTTTGATCCATCATTTATTCAACTATTTTTTACAAGCAGTAGCTTAAATTAAACCTCAACTTTTTTTATTTTTTCTGTAAAATTTCAACCGAAAAGCGTGAACTGACAATTTCACCGAAGCAATCTTCAAACTCTCATCTGCAGTTCTGCCGGTTGTTGCACCACAAATTTTACACGTGTTTGATGGTTTGGCCGGTTGTTAAGCTGCTGTGAAGTATTGCACATACACGATAAAAATTAGCGGATAGCCGCTTTCTACCTAATGCACCACGAACGTTATGCTGACATCATGAATGCTCTAATTTGGCACAGACGTAGCACAGACGTAGCAGAAAGTACTACGTAATGAGTAGGGCTGGGCACGGTTACACGGTACGAAAGTAAGCTTAGCGTGTACACGGTTAGTGGTCACTATCCGCGGTTACTTACTTAGCGGTTACAGCGTGTTAAGTCACAGTAACCGCGGATACTGTAACCGCTTACTCGAAACGGATAGTGTAACCGGTTACTCTAAACGGATAGTGTAACCGGTAACTCTAAACGGATAGTGTAAACGGTTACTCTAAACGGATAGTGTAACTGGTTACACTATCCGTTTTCCTACTTCGTGTACCGTGTTCGCTTGGCTGCTGGATTTATGCAAACTAGCCTGCAATCGTGCGCAAGCGTGTGTGTTATTTCATATACGCATTTGTGTGCAAGCTATATTCTTCAAGATATATAAAGGAATTTATACTGACAGCTCAACATTGTCCCAGTAGCTCATATGGTAGCTTGCTGGTCTGCAGATCTAGAGATGGGTGGTTCGCATCTTCCCTTGGTCATTCCTCCCCCTCTGCTTCTTGACGTTAACCGTGTAATCGTTTAGTAACCAACCGTTTAGTAACCGTGTAACCGTTTAGTAACCGTGTAACCGGTTAGTAACCGTGTAACCGTTTAGTAACCGTGTAACCGTTAATTACCGTGTAACCGTTTACACGGTTAGTATCCGTGTAAACGGCTACACGGATACTTAGCGTGTGAACGGTTACACGGATAATTGCAGTAACCGTTAGTTAGCGTGTACACGCGGTTACTAGCCTTCGAAACTAACCGTGTACACGGATAGTGATTTTGTAACCGTGCCCAGCCCTAGTAATGAGTTTCGAAAAAATTATAGCGCTAACTGCTGTAACTAAATAATATTTCACCTACTACTAGCTGCTAAAAGTAGCTACTTAACTCCATTTTTTGAAAAAATGAAAATATCAGGTTGCTGTTCCAGGTGTCCGATTTACACAAAAGGTAATGCTAGAATTGCGTTCCGAAGACCGGATTCTTGTAGCAAGAGTACATAATAGGAAGAGTATTACACTCTTCCTATTATGCCTACGGGCGTGCGTCCAATGCGCAGCGCGAAATAGCCCGTTTATGTACGGTTTTGAGGGGGGGTACCCCCCCTCAGTTCAGCACATCAACGAAAGTCTTTGTCAGTGTCTTAAAATGAGGGGGGTACTCAATTGAAGACGGGGTACTGAGTTGAGGGGGGTACCCCCCCCCCCTCAGTTGAGCACGGGGTATCGAACTGAGTAGGGGGTACCCCCCCCCTCAGTTGAGAACGGGATCTTCAGTTGAGGGGGGGTACCCCCCCTCAAAACCGTACATAAACGGGCTATTTCGCGCTGCGCATGGACGCACACCCGTAGGCATAACAGGAAGAGTGTCATACTCTTCCTATTATGTACTCTTGCTTGTAGGGCTATCAATTTCACAATTCCAAAAATCAACCTTTTTCACGTCTCGGAGGCTCCATCTACTACGCACAATTTTTAGTTGAACTGCCATAAATTAGCGAAAAAAACAAACACTTTATACATTCGACCGTGTTACCCTTCACTGACCATAATACCCGACGTCACCGACCATAATTGCCGATTAGCGACCATATAACCCTACAAATTTTAACTAATAATAACAGCATTAATATTTAAGCTAAAATAAAAAATGTAGAAGAAATGAGTAAAGCATATGACGAGCATTCAAATGATATAAAAATTGTAGCAGTTGGTGCTTCATAACAGTTTATTCAAGTTCTCAAACCTTAACAAAATGCCATAGAGCCTTATGTGCAAAACAGTGAGAACCGAGTTTGCAAACTTGATTTGAAGATTTCTCAGGCTCTACAAAACGTCATGTGATGAAATTTGACCAATCGAGTGTGCGCATATTCAGAGCTTATTTTTGAGCGCAAGAGCTCTGGACAGCCATTGGATGGATTTATCCGTGACTTCAAAGTTAACGCCGACCGTATTACCCGATTCGACCATATTGCCCCGTTTTACCCTACATATTCTTACGGCTTCAGTAATTTAATTATTCAATCCTTCAATATTTATGATCGTATATGTAGTTGCGCTCACCAGCAAAAGCATTGAGTGGGTCGTCAATTTTCAGCCTATTAACCACAGTAGCCCACATGTTGTAGGCCAGTCCGGCCACGGTGCCGATCGCGGCCGCAGCCCAGGCCGGGACAGCGTTGCAACTCGCGCAGATGGCTACCTGCAACAGACAAGGTTTCAACAATGTTTTACAACACGTGAAAATTTGGTGCAAAATGTTATCATTAAATATTGCAGCCGGTTGCTAATTATTTTGAACCACTTCCGTGTCCTGCGGGTGCGGCATTACTACAAGCTCTATACATACAATATAGGTACCTATCTAATTTGTTAGCACTATTTTGTGAGAAAGCTGGGTACACATGCAGTTAGTGTTTGTGACCGGCCGCGAAAGCCGCCGGCCGGCTCCGGCCGGCCGCCGGCCGGGCCGGCGAAGAGTTTCGGCCGGCCCGCCGGCTGTGAACGGCCGGCCGGCCGACCGGCCGGAACGGCAGAATTTTTGGATAAAACCAGTTCAGAGTGTCAGTTCGGCATAAACTTAGCCTGCCGGATTGTTATGCCGGCCAAATTTTGTCAGTCGGTTGAATCTGGCTGGCTGGCCGGTGTCTTTAACCGGCCGGCCGGCCGGCTGATTTTGACCGGCCGGCCGGCCGGCCGAAAATTCCGGCCGGTCACAAACACTACATGCAGTGTCTATATTGGTCTCTATGAAATTATGAGTGTAGCCTTGAAGACTTAAAAAATACCTAAAGACCAGGCATTAGGTGTAAGATTTCCAAGATAAACAAGCCTAAACACAGTCTAAACAATCCTATGGGGCACCACATGCGTTTTTTCTATGGTATAGCATGTTTCACACGATGTTGAAAACGGTGAAAATTTCCACGTGGGGCACCCCATATATGTAGCAGCCCACGCGTTCTTCCCATCATTTGAAACAGGCTTATACAGTACCGACCAAAATTACTTGCGGCAGATTCCAGAGTCACAGCGGAGTCGGAATCACTTGACACCGGAGTCAAAATATGGTGTTGCATATACGTTGACTCCGGAGTCAAGTGACTCCGACTCCGTCCGGAGTCTGTATGGTGGGTACTGTAGAAGAGTGTTTACCATTCCAGTGAGAGCGCCGTTGAGGGTGTCCAATAAGCTCCATGTCTTGTGTTGAATTCGAACGGGGATGAGCACGGCAAAGGCTGCGAAGGCGCCGGAGAGGATGGTGTTTTTGACCGCGCGCGCCACGTAGAATCCATCATCGATGCCCGAAATGGTCAGCTGCGAGCCACCGTTGAAGGCGAAGAAGCCGAAGATCAGAATGAAGCCACCCAGCGCAGCGTACTGAAACATGAATGTGAGTGTGAATAGTTAAATTTTATATGTTTAACATTTTAATTTTAATTTAATTTAAAATTTTAATTTTAATTTTTTTAATTTTAATTTTTGAAAATCAAGCAAGGAAACATACTCGCCGATGTTTGAACACTTTGTTTTTTGTACATAGAACTTACAAATCGAAGATAACTTTGCTGTTTCTGTGGTCTGATGGTGTAATGGTTAGCACTCTGGACTCTAAATCCAGCGATTCGATTTCAAATCTCGGTGAGACTTTCAATTTTTTAAAAAAATGTAAAATATTTCTTGAATTTCTAAGAATCTAGTAAGAAAAATTCATGAGTCTGACTTTGCAATGTGCTTGCAATTTTTTTGAGATTTTGCTTTGGAACTACTCAGCAGTAAAATTTAAGTTAACTGATAACTTAACTGATAACTGAACTTATTTAAAATTCTGTAACTTAAACATCCCTACGGTAAATGTGTGCAGAAATCGGGATTTTCACGTCATTATATCCGCAAATATTGGCCGCGTTTAATATTCCTCTGGATTATTGACACTCACGCCTCACATTGTACGTACCATTCCTCAATCAGCAGAAGAGCTTGTTCATATTTAGGCACGATTCATACTTACAGCCGTATGTGTGTGCGTTAAGTCTGCAAATTAATGAAATAACACGCCACTAGTAGTCTATAAGGATCAGCTTTTGGCGTGAATATGTAAGTCTAATCGCACCAATCCCAACAGAAAGTTTTAATTCTGCATAAGTATCGCATTGGCAAGTTTTCACCAACAAGACAACTGAACAAATTGTCCCCAAAAGGGGCAAGGTTCCTTTGTTGAGTGCAAAATCCATGTATTTCACCCTTACAATTTCGCCAATTCAGCTTCGCCTTAGTTGGGCATTGCCATGCATATAAACAAATAATACCTGCTACACTTGCTTGATTTAGTTTCAGCGCTTAACTACTTTCTGATTTCACTGTGAATTATAAAGTTTGGCCAAAAACATGTACATAGTTGCCAGAACTATTTGTGATTTTAGTACACTGTGCCCTTTATTGACAAAAATTTCAGTTCAGAATAAATTGTGCAGGAAACGGTAAATACCATAATTTTCGAAAAAAAAACTGTGGGGTTGATGCCACATAATAAACATTCCTGTACAGTTTACTCTGTCGCCTTTGACCACTCGACCACGCTGCTTCAATTTGTCTTGTCTGTTCTTATTACTCTGGAAGCAACACGACGAAAATGCTAAAAGAGCTGATTAAAACTTCAAAATTATAAGTTTTTTATAATAAACCTATATTTTGGTCCTGTGTAAAAGCGCTGTTAACCACTATTTAATTTAAAAGTATGAAAAACGCTTTTTTGAAAAAAAGAGCAGTCAGCTCCCATGACTGACTTACTTTACGTGTTAAAAATCATATGCGCACAACAGCATGCAGCTGCTACTTTTACACTGTGCAGAGTTGGTTTCAAAACAATAGTTCCTTCTCTAGAAGGAACAAAAATTATGGAACATTCGACAAAAAAAGTGACACTGAAACGTGTGGTCAGGTAAATGAGACAAGAGTGCGACATACGGGAACGGAGTGGCCGCGAATGGGTTTTGGTGGCTTGGAGTCGCCTTTTTTGCCAAACTTGCCAATTCGGGGCCCCAGAAAAATGGCGCCAACAATGGCACATGTCCCGCCTGTCACGTGCACCACGCCGCTGCCAGCAAAGTCCTGCAACAAAAGTCACTAGGTGGCGTGATTTATTCGTAATTTTGCAAACCCCCAACTCTCACTGTTAACTTGTTGGTTGACCCATATCAAAAGGTAACTGTTTGTTATCGCTAACGGAGACGGCTAGCCAAAATGTGTGCAGCTTACAATCGATACAAAAATTCAATTTACTGCTAAGTACAAAACTAAACTAAAGTCTGACAAAAAACAGTTGCACCATTTTAGAAAACGAAACATGTGATTTCGTTACAAAAAGAATATATTTTGACTGTCAAGAGTACAGCAAGTACTTGCAGAAGTCAGAGCACTAAAATAAATAAGTGGCGCATCTATTTTTGTCAGACCTTAGTTTTCATTGTATTTAAAAATTGCTATCGGTTCTAAAATTAATCTAAAATTAATCTCTGTTCCAAACTTCCCTCTTCTTACTTACACGGTCGGTTCCAGTCAATTCCATTAGAACCAATCAAAACACTAGTGAAACAGCACTGCCTTGGTCGAGCCTCAAAGTTACTTTAGTGTTCGTCACAAAAAGATTCAAAGTGTTCCAAAATAATGGAAATTATTATTACCACAAATCCCAAAGTGTTAAGCCAGCCGTTGTCAGCCCAAGCCCAGTGCGTGACCACGGGATAGACAAAGCCTAAAAGACAGACACAAACAACAAACAATACAACAGTGTACAATATAAGCAAAAGCATATCATAGCAAAAGTACCTGGATTGTGGAGAACAGTGAAACAAGCCCATCCAAAAATGGCCACTCTTTAGCTTAGTTAATTTGCCTGTGACAGAACCTACTCATTCGCTAAGTTAAGGCTACTATAACGATTCGACCAATCAACTTTATAATTGCTATCTGAGCTGAGGGAACGGTGGTAAGTGAGTCTCTTTTATTTAGTGTTATGGATGATTATCACTGCGATCATGAATGGATGTTTTTACTTAGGACAATTACAAATTGAGTAGTGCGTCTTGCTGAAACAGTATTGTTGAAAGCAAGAGTTTACCCCATTTCAAAGGAAAAATGACGAAATGATGCACCGAAAATCAAACCCGGTCCGGGCCGCTCGCGTCGACGTCGAGAATGCTAACCACTACACCACAGCCCCCAAGTCTCGTAGGCCCTATTTCTCATGTACAACCCTAAAGTCTGACCAAAAATTGCTAAACCCAGAGATAAAACAGGAGGCGTGATTTTTGTGACTACTCGCTGTACTGTTGGTGGTGCTTGAAATTCGTTCGTTTTGTGATGAAATCACGTGTTTCTATTGACTCCTGGTGCAACAGTTTTTGGTCGGACTTTAGTTGGTGGTTGAATGGCATACCAGTGAGGAAGCAGCAATAGACGACGTAGGCCACAAACTCGCATCGTTCGGCCACGGCGCCAGACACAATGGTGGAACAAGTGGCGGCGAATACGAACTGGAAGAACCACTTGTGGTGGTCGTTGAGCCCGCTGGAGCACCACTGACCGTAGCCGATGAAGGGGTTGCTCGGGGTGCCGAAGGCGAACGCCCAGCCGAAGATCCAGTACGCCACCGCTGAGAAACCTGAAACATGTGCAATGCCCATCTGCAGACCAGCACTCTACCGTTTGAGCTACTGGGCCAATGCTGAGCTGTCATTAACTGACTTGAGTATATACATAACGGGAATGTCATGCTTCACACCACTGTCAAGAAGACTGACAGATGTTATAGAAGACAGTATTCAGTAGAACAATAAATAATCAAACGGCAATTTGTATCACCCATATTTATCAACTACATAGGTGTTACTGGAAAATTTTAGGTTGCTTAAATGTATTCTATATATATCCCTTCAACATTGTTAAATGGCAAAACTA
>JASANF010011444.1:0-15500 GCA_030248245.1 Trissonchulus sp. WLG1_4
CAAAATGAAGCTTAAGGACGATCTCCATATCTAAAAAAGGGGTTAGGCTAACGCTAGAGTCATAGGGGGCCAAGGTAAAAGTTATTGATTGAATTGGGCAAGGTTCTAGAAGGTAATACTCAAGACTAGTAGAAACGTACATGAGCGCTGAGCTGAAAAATCTTAACAAACGCCGCCTGCCGCCGCAAACCGGCGACTCGACCACTATGTTACTATCTAGATACACTAACTGGTCAGACATGCGGCTAGGACTGTTGACAAAACATTCCACTAAAGCCACGTAGTTAAAATTACGAAAAGAAATATCTGTCATATTAGAAAAAATCAACGCATTGTTAGCCGGAAAGTAATCTTTGCACGCACTACTTGACAGAACCGCATACATACTGCTAACTGACAACTCGCACCAACTCCGAATCATAATACAGACCCGCAACTAAGAACTCGTCCATACTTTTTAGTTTATACTGAGGGGGGTACCTGTGAAGCCGTCGAAAAATCTTATACTTTTCATTTGAAAAATGAATTTTATAACCTTTTTGAAATGTCTTGCGAGGAGTCTGCACTCTTACTACATCACCTATGTTAAATTTAAAAAATATTTTGGGAGGCTTAATGTTTGGAAATAAGACTTTGCGAATCCGTGCTTGATTAGACCAGTTCACATCCACTGGTGCGATTTTGATTGATCTGTGTACACAATTATTGTAACTATGTACGATATCCTGCAGGCTATTTATGTAACGTTTGTTTCCACTGTCAGTCATTAGTTTGAATAAACGAGATTTTAGTGTGCGAATTACGCGTTCAGCGACTACACACTTGCCATTAATGCGTTGAGGGGTAATGTGAACAATGCGTTCAGCCTGCAATACCTGCTGTGTTTCCCGTGACAGAAATTCGGTCCCTTTATCGGTACACAGGTATCCCGGTCGACGGGTTGTACTGTCAAAAATATGTGTAAACGCATCGGCCACCAGTGAACCCTTTTTACTTTTTAACGGGACCACCCAGAGAAACTTTGACAAAACATCAATTACCACCAGCAGGTAACGCATTCCCCAATTCCATCGGTAATACATAGACAAGTCAGCCAAGTCTGCTTGCCATTGCTCATCTAAAGTACTTACTACAACTTTGCCGCGCTTGAACTTATACCTAGCTTGCTTATGCAACACATACGAGTCCACACTAGCTAAAAAAGACTTTACATCTTTGCGAGTAACAGGTAATCCGCTTGAAATAGCAACCTTATATAATCGTTCTACACCACCAAATGAACCAGGACTTGAGGGTGTAGTATAAATTTTCAACAACTGATTGCTGACCTCAGCCATAATTGCATTCATTCAACACATTCAACCACAAAGTAATAGGCAGCATCACAAGCGACACAACACAGAACTCACAGCATCATTACAAATTAGGATAAAGAGCAGCAATCATACGTATACGCTCAAGTGTAGACAATTGTGTGGTGCCTGTATAAGATATTGCTTGATCCAATAAATAATGCAATATTTCTTCCTTAGTATAACAACAGTAATGATTTTCAATAGCTAAATACAAATGGGAATAAAAGCAACCAGGGCAATTGGATAGAATCCACTGCAAATTGTTTAAAACAGTTTGTTCGAAATCATGCAATATGGGTGTCGTCGATAAATTTGATGGTGTAGGTGGCATATTATTACTAGTATCCGCAGTTTGTGAGAGAATAATGTTATTGTCCAAGAAAGTTACAGGAATCCAACCAGTTCGATAATGTAGCTTTTGATGTCGGCTGAAGTTTGAAGAGCTAATAAATTTATCACAGTAACTGCATTGCTTCTTGTCAGAAGACATGTTTAAAGGATAGGTAATAAATTTTCAAATGTGCTAAAACATTTTTACATTATAAAATCTCCCAAACAACGGATACAGTTTGATACGTACATAATAGTTAAACGTTTTGCGCCCATATGTGCAAGAGTAAAATATGATACAGTGTACCTAAATCTTTAGGTTGGACTGACTCACCACACACACATGCACTCGTCATTGTCAAAGTTTTATCGTAGCATAAACTAATGTAACTGTATCTGGCCATGAACGTACAAGTAGCATTATAGTTTACAATAAATACGTAACCCGCTGGCTGCAAACCGCAATGCGGTCCATCAAAACACCTACTTAGAAATTTTGTAACAAGTTTCAATTCGCTAAAATTCAATCTGCAAAAGTTTTCAATACCACTGCAAAGTGCAATATCAGTACTATTTAGAAAACACAGATTCAAACTTTTAGTAATTAGCTTTGAATTATTGCATGCAGCGCCGCACTGAAGACCAGCTTTGTCGGTAAACTTGTGTGGTACAAACTTAATCACTGTGTAAAACATGGGAGGAATAACTATTACTACAAAAACAACAGCACGCAAAGCCTTACGTAAATACTTGGACACATTCATACCTACTGAACACTCGAACAATGGAAACTAAAACCATGCAACTAACTACTAAAACTATACTGAAGCTGTGGCTATTTATGTACATGAGAAGAAGAAGAACTCGTCTGTTTGTAATCAAGTGACCTACAGCAGAAAACAAACTGCCTTCAAATGGACAATCCTACTTGGTCAGCCCCTGCACCTTCACTGAATTTCCCTGCCTGTGTGTTTGTGTGTGTGTGTCAATCGAATGCACAATAAATTATTACGCAGAAGTCGCATGACTCCTGTAAACTAAGTCCCCCTCTGAACTAGCTAAAAAACTGCTGTGACATTGCATTCACTTGAACTAAACCGTACACAGCCTGAAAACCAATTCTGCCACATACTGAAACTGTACCGTACGCAAAATGAAAACCAATTTCGTGACTAACGCAGTAAACAGTTTTGCAAAAAAACCCAGAAAATATAATTTTTAAACTCCCTCCCTGAGCGGACTACTAAACAACATTCAACATCTAGATGCGGAACCCGCATCACGTCACAAACACTCACACACTCATGACATTGACTTACCTCCAACAAGAAGACCCACAACAGCCCCCCCACATCTCCCACATTAAAATACTAAGCGGTTTTTCGCTTACCGCAAACGCGTTGAAAACAATACTAATAATGCAGGACTGCGGTCATATCAGGCCAGCTGCAGTCCTGCACAAACACACAGTGTAAACGCGCACATGCGCACAGGCAAACTATCAGACAGGCACCAGACGCACAGACACCCTATATATGCACACACATTCATACACAACAGTGCTGCACACATTGTTACCATACACTTTTCGCTGCAGCAAGAGCACTGAATAAGTAGTTGTCTCTGGTGAGTTTGATCACCTGTACGTACCTAGCAATAAGTTTGAAATAACTTTTCAGATCCTAAGCCTAATATCAAGTTTTCAACAAATCCAAATGTAAGTATAAACGAAGTCAAAAGAAAAGTTTTTTAGCATTATCTGACCCCACCCCCATGTCTGACTTCAGAATTTTTATCAGGACATGTTTATCTAGTGCCGACTGTACACTACAATCAATAGACGGTTGCACCGTCGCACATTAACGTTAGCATATGAAATACACACACCTATACACATTTATGCATATGTAGACAAAAGTACCACCGGCCTATAAAGACACGTTAAAAGTGTCTTACCAGCGGTACTCCTATCATCACATGCATGTATGAGGAAGGGGATGGGGGGACCCCCCAAAATCGAGGGGCCGGGGGGAGGGTCCCCAAAATTCGGTCAACATTTAAAAAAAGGCACTTTTTTGGGAAAATTCAACAAAATTTACGGTACTTCTGGTCCATCAGAGGGGGGGGGGCAAAATTTGGCCGGAGAGGCCCCCCCTCAAAATTTTGACCCCATTACATGTATGACTGCAAAGCATTTGTGCCTTTACCTATATCCGAAGGAGTGTACTTTTCTTTTGCAACGATAGATGACACGTCATGTTTGCACAGCATTTTGAGAATCGGCGATGTTTTATCTTCATAAAAAATAAAAAACCCTCTCGTTTGCTTTTACCCCACAGTCACGCACAACACATAGACAGCTGGCTTATGCATATAACTGACATTAACAAATAATCTTATCTAGCCCAATTAATCGTCATTAAAAGGAATGTACTGCATGAGAACTAAAAATAATTCGTACGCGTCTGAATGTTCCGAGAAAGCTGTGAATATCCTTTTGTGGTTTTTCCGCATGCACGTAAGCGTCAATCTCAAACAGCTCCTGAAAATGGAATTTCATATAACAATTGTGACGTTAAGCTAATAAAATTAAATTATATAAATCGCTAATTAAAATTAGGGATTAAATTATAAATTAATTCAGAATTAGCGTTTAAAGCTATTTTCGTAACATCACCAACTAACATCTCAATGTTGATGTTATATTAAAAAAAAACTTTCGCTTTAAGTATGGATCACACAATATCGGCATGGATATATTACCTCTGGACCAGATATTACCACCAAAACAGTCAAATTTTGGGCAACATCGCGACTTGATCAGCCCCCCCCCCAAGTTCTCACAACTGCATTCCAAATCTTTTTATTTACATTATCGGCCAGTAGCTGTTGTGTGCCCGGCACAGCTATTCGCAATTTCCAGTCCGTTTCTCCGTCCAGCTGATCGGTCCGAATGAAACAGCCCCCACTGCGCTCCGTCGTCCGCAATAAAACCATATCTGCTGGCACCCGCTGATCCTGCAACAAAATTTAAGTACTAATAAAAAATAATAATTAATAGTGGTCAGCTGCTGCGACGAATTGACAAAATTTATTCATTATACTGAATACAACTAGATTTTTCAGATCAACTTCGCTCACACATTTTTTATTTGTGAGAAGCGAACAGACTATATAATAAGGAAAATAATATGAATTAGTATTCACTACCACCGTGCTAGATAAATACGACTAAAAAAGTAATACAGTCTCGCTCCTCTCCCTGCAATTTGCTATATTAAAATTTTCTCAATTAAACAGTTTCATCTTTCTCAATCTAGCACACGCAACGCTGAGGCTTTTTTAAAAATGCGTATCTTATACCTTTTTAACTTGTATCAAGTCTCCCACACTGATGCTGGCGCTGGTGACAATTTTAATGCCAGCGGGAGTTAAACGTTCATATTTGGCCGAATTCATTTCTTTGTCACGCAAATATCGACAAAAATCATCGAAAGCCTCTCGACAGAGCGTTATGGTTAACACAAATCCCTGAAAGAACAAACTTATTCAAAACTGGAATGAAGTAAATAGCTTCGTGAACGAAGTAAACAACTATGTACAGTAATATTTAGACTCACAGCTTTATGAAATTAGGTCACTTCGATGTTCGATTAACTTTATGATAAACATAACTCACCAGCAGCATAAAGAATCAGTATATATCAATTGCAAAATAGCTCAAGAACACAACTCGTATAATAAAGTTGTTGCAAACTCTCGTAACAGTTTGTGAACTAATAATAAGCATACTTAAATTATACTAATTATATTAAATTAACTATAACTATCTTAAATTATACTAATAATTACTCACAATAAATGACCAAGACCAACAAGTCTGTATTATTAAAACAAACAATATATCTCTATATAACAGTACAAAAGTCACGCAGTCAAGCACACAGCAAAAAACGAACCAAAGGTCCCCAATAAGTGCTAATGTATCCGATTCGTATCTCTGGAATAAACTGGGACAAGGCCATCACCAAGAAATACAAATTCAGAAAGAATCGAAATTGTTGAAATAAAACCTGAAAAATAAAAATTTTGATGCATTAGACGCCTAAGGGTATTGCCACTAGGTAAGTCTTTTCTACTAAATCGTCAAGTTTTAAACTCATCAAGCGGAGAAATTAAAATTTTCAGATTTTGTTATGTATATATATTATATATAGCTATTAGATTATATGCAAAGGCAACCAAAATTGCATATTGCAGTCTTGTAGTTTGCATAGCGATGCAAACATAATTTACTTTATATAACGTACAAATCTAAATTATATACAACATCAAGTTTAGCTCACCAAAGGAATAAACGTAAAAAGATTGTATTTGTGACTTTTCACGACATTCTTGGGAAACTTCACGCCAACTAGCGGATGACCCAGCCGGATTGTGCGCGGCTTGTACTCTTTGGGACGACAACAAAGCTTCCAACAACATCTTGAGCAACTAAATAAATATAGAAACAATGAAGCTATCCTTTGTTGACTGTTCTTTTATTGTTTTTTTTGTAAACGCTTCATTACATCTCGATGTGGTGATTACAAACGAGTGTATTAATCATCTGGCCAAAGCATTAAGCACCTATTGCTGTAAAACCTTGAAATTACTATATAAAACTCACCGAGAAAATCTTATAGTCGCGCAAGCACACACATAGTTACATATATATTTTTATGTAGATACTTCGACTGGTATTGTACATATTTTAGTACATAGTAATAAATTATTTATTCACTTATTGTTAAATATTTTACTTGTTACACAACACGTAAAAAGCGGAACCGACGGCTTGACAACAAAACACAGACAAGTATATTCGGCTGTAAACAAAACACGTATATATATCTTTCTTTGCATAATACCTGCCGCAACAGTCATTATTACAGCATCGGCCACACCGGCTTCGACGTCTGCGGTCAGGAGAAACCAGATAACGATCCTCCAAATCGTCGCTCCAGTTGGTTTGCATACCGTACGGATTCTCAAGTGCAATATCCTGCATGAATGGATGCTAGCCAATTCAGAAATACGGACGCATTAAATGTCAAATAAACGCCATAAACGTTTACAAGAAGTATTCATTAGCTATAATACAGAACACAATTAATCACATGACAGCAACGGCGCATTTGAAAATAGGGGGATAAAGACAAATTTCAAGTATAGATAAAAACAAGCAGACGAACAGTTGTCTCGGAAGTAATCATGGGTGAAGTTAGGCTATTCTTACACTTACCTACTAGAAGCAAACGTGTGTGGATTTCACCACGGTGGTTTTTAAAAACCATGGTTTTACGTACGTTTTCATATGAATTGCACATAATTTCATTACGAATTATCGCCTGATTCGTTACGAATTTCGTAAATTTTCTAAAAGCATGGTTTTTGCTCAGTTGAAATTTCAAGCCTGCAGCATAGCAGGTTTTTATTCTGCTGAAATTTCAACTGAGCAAAAACCATGGTTATAGAAAATCTGCGAAATTCGTAACGAATCGTGCGATATTTCGTAATGAAATTATGTGCAAATCATATGCACACGTACGTAAAACCATGGTTTTTAAAAACCACCGTGGTGAAATCCACCCACAACAAAGTTTTAACATGGACACAGAAAACCAGGGAGTCTGAATAATGTTTAACAATAACAAATGTTTTTTTATTCAAAGAAAGATCTAATAAATTTCACAGAAATGCATATGTTGATCTGAAACAAATTTATTAATTTTTCAGACGCATCTGTGAATATAGCAACGACCAGATTTGGCCAAATTTTCTCGACCTTATTCAATCAAATTAATTTTTACATATGTTAGTGCCCAACCCGAGTCTGTATTGGCTGCGTACCCAGAATGCTCAATTTTCACTTTTCTGGTCAGATATTGATAACCAAAGCTTGGACTGATCGACTATTTTCATCCGTCCAAATAGTCGATCCGTCCAAACTTTATATAGTTATGAATATCTGACCAAAAAAGTGGAAATTGAGCATTCTGAGTATGCAGCCAATACACACTCGGGGTCGGCACTAACATATGTAAAAATTAACTTGATTTAAAAAGGTCGAGAAAATTTGGCCAAAAGGTGGTCGAATTTCTGGGAAAGTTGCTTATATACTATTATATATATACTCTCGGTAAATTGTCTTTGAACTTCGTGTCAGATTGAGATCTCCTTCCTTTAAGGCTCAATACATTGTGACTGCGCCTTCTGACTGTATATACGTGTGCGTTACTGCGTTTTCAAATTCAAATGCTGGATTAAGTGCAGTTGGGAGGGGGAATAGTGGGTGGACCTACTTTTTGGAGCAGAGCTCCTCAAGGGGGTGCAGGTTCGGCGGGGGGGGGGGAAAAATTCAAACGCATATTTTTTCAATGTAAAAACACGTTTTTATAGGTTTTCGGACGCGCGGAGTTCATTTTTAGCACTTTCCAAGCAAAAAAACGTAGATTTACTGCTTTTCGAAAAAATTCAAATTTTGTCGAAAATCATCATTTTTCGACATTCAGGGGCTAATTTTTGAAAATTTTCACCGATACAGTCGTAATATCAGTCCGAAGTTTGATAATCATAACGTAACTTATAATAATATATTTAATTCAGCTTTGTTTCCAAAATATTCTGCTCATTTATACCAAAAAATGTTAATTTTTTAAACTTATATAATAGGCGAACTATGCATCGTTAAACTGAGCTCACATATCAATTGTTATTGTTTCTTTTTGCATAGACAATAAATTAACTACATTTTCCGACACAAAATAGCATTTTTAGTTAAAAGGAGCAATTTTTAATAATGAAGAATATAATAAAATACGAATTCAAAACGTCACTGCTGCTCAGCATCACGCTGGCGCTGACAGCCAATTTCGGTTCAAAAGCGCAGCTTTATTTATGATTCCACAGTAGCAAATATCCTTTCATTTGATGCAAGCAACTAAGACTAAGCCTTTTCTAACCCAAATACTAAGCCTGAGCCTAAGCACTAAGCCTCAGCCTAAGCCTAAGCCTAAGCCTAAGCCTGAGCTAAGCCTAAGCCTGAGCTAAGCCTAAGCCTAAGGCCTAATTTTAAGGGAAAAACCTGCTAATAAGCATAAAAAATAACTTAGCTGCACTAAAATACCCCCATCTGCTCCATATTTAAAAAAAATTCGCAGCTGTAGCCCGAAATTTGAACTGAACACAACTAGTGCTGTAACGCTAGAATCAACCTGGCCTGGGTAGCTTCAGAAAAAGTTTTGTAACTTTTCAAATCCTGAACCGATTTACAAAATTTTTTCAGCATTTAGTAGCTTAAAGGTTACCTTTTAGTGATGGCAGCAGGTTTTTATTTCACAAAGAATTTCTGCCTAAATCCAATTTTGCGCAAAAAATTTCATGTAAAGTTTAATTTTTGGACAAAGTTTGATTTCCAGCTAGAGCTTACATCCTACAAACTTCTAACCTAGCCTATTCGAAAGAGCGTTCAATTTTGACCCCCCCTAGGTTTGGGGGATATAGGGGGACTACGGATCATTAGTCGAAAAAATGCCGTTTTTCCGACTTATTCCACCCCTAAGGGTTTTAACACCAATAATTTCAATCTAGATTTTTATTAAAAGGGGCGACAGCTATTTTGGGGGCTAGAGATCAGATTGGGGGCTTGGCTGACGATGGGGGTTCTATATTTTTATTAAAAGATGGGGTAGGAAGCGATTTATGGGCAAAAATAATTTTTCCCCCCCCGCCGAACCTTGACCCCTCAGGTGCAGGTTCGGCCCCGCCGAACCTTGACCCCTCAAGGGAAGCATTGTTCGTAATAGAACCTCTATCCACAATTTTACATTTTTTGAGCTACGACCCCCCGAAGATGGCATCAGTGTTTTTGTAAGTGAGCGTAGGCCAAAGTTTGAAGCCAAACTTGGCAATATATGCTGAAAAAATTTTGCAAATCGGATCAGGCTTTGAAAAGTTACAAAACTTCTGAAACTACCAGGATCAGGCTAATTGAAGCGTTACAGCGCAAGTAAGGTTTAGGGGTTAAATGCAGTTGGGGGGGGATAGTGAGTGGACCTATTTTTTTGAGTAGAGCAGCTTGGGGGAAGCATTTTTGCTTCAAGAACCCCTATTTTATTTACGAGATACGAACCCCCGAAATCTGAACCCTCAGTGAAGGACGTTTTCGCAATTTTTTTCCGAAGCTCTTGTTTTTCCGTTCTAATCGTGTCAAAATCGTGTCAGATTATTGGTTACAATTTTTTAGAATCAAAACTAAGGTTCTTTGACCGGGTTCCTGCCGGAAAATTGGCCAAATTCGCCAGAAACGTCCAATTTGTGACAAAATTCAAACTTGACCTCAATTTAGGCTTGGGCTTAGGCTTAGGCTTAGGGCTTAGACTTAGTATGGGGCTCACAGGAAAATTATTTCCAGAAAAAAACTAGATCGTTAAAAATTATCTGGTTTTTTTCTAACTTTTTTCTAGTTAGAAAAAAACGGAAAAAATTATCTAGTTTTTTCTAACTTTTTTCTAACTTTTTTCTGGTTTTTTTCTAGTTTTTTTTTCTAACTTACGATCTAGTTTTTTTCTGGTTTTTTTCTGACTTTGTCAAAATACGATCTAGTTTTTTTTCTGGTTTTTTCTAACTTTTTTCAGATTTGCCCCAAATAGGTTTTTAATGCTTTTGGAGTACTTTTACGCCCTTTTTGTCACTTGTTTTAGTCTTTTGTGTCTGGAATTCTCATTGTAATGCATTATTTTAGCTTATTTTTCTGTATTTTCCGGTGTTTTTGGTGGGTTTAAATTGGTTTTTCCAGCTTTATCTTGAGTTTTTACTATGCTTTTCTGATTGTTTGATAACACGATGTGAGTAGTTTTAGATTTTTCAAACTTTCTCCAAATACGATCTAGTTTTTTTCTAGCTTTTTTCTGGTTTTTTTCTGACTTTTTTCTAACTTTTTTCTGCGTTTACTAAATCGTTTTGTAACGTTCTTAAAAGTCCCTTATATACCTTTTATGTCATGTTATATATCATATACATCGTTATTGTACATTAATTTATTGTATTTTTGTGTTTCTTCCGTTTTTTCTGCTGAGTTTAAATCTTGGTTTTTTCATATGTTCATTAAAAGCGGCATTATTTTGGAGGCTAGAGATCAGATCAAGGCCATGGGTTTTTTTTACTTTTATTAAGATGAGGTGGGTAGCATTTTACGGGTGAAAACATTTTTCCCAAACCAAATGTAAACCGGGTACATGAGTGTTTCAAAACGAACCTCCGAATCGTGCAAAAAACAATATTTTCATGTTTTCTGTGGCCCACATACATCGATCGAATCACATGACAGCAACGGCGCATTTGAAAATAGGGAGATAAAGACAAATTTCAAGTATAGTCAGGGTGGGGAAAAAAAACATGACGGAAAATTGGGGTAAAAAAACATGCCCTGTGGCTGAGCGTACATACATACTAGACAGAGAACTCATAGTGGAAATAAAATTTGGACTTCTGGACAGTGCACACATATCATAATATAACATTTGAAGCAGAATCAATGGCTTAGCTGACGACGAAAATTAACACCCCAAAAAACGTCACAAAAACTAAGAAATTTTTGAAATTGCTAAGATTATAAAATTTGACACAGATAAATAGGGAAGCTCATACTTTGCATGGGGGTATTATTTTAACTTGTCTATTTACTGCTATACAAGTTTCGTTGATATATAAAAGATTTTCAGAATTTCGTCCATGTTTTTTCCCCCACATTTTTTACTCCAAAATGGGGAAAAAACATGGCATGTTTTTTTCCCCACCCATGTTTTTTTCCCCGATCGTATGTTTTTTTCCCCCGCGTGTGTTTTTTTCCCCTCAGCAAAATATAAAGTTCCAACATGTTTGAAACGGATTCAACGGGTAAGTTGTCACCTATAAACACTGTTTCCTTTGTTTCTGATTGAGATTTGATTGATTTGGCTATGAATGGTGCATTTATATATCATTTATAATAATGGTCCGAACCTTCACGAAAAAAGCCAAAAAATGGTCGGAACAGCAGCTTGTGGAAGACGTGACTTATGTGGCTGCCAAAAGACTTTCATTTCAAAAGGATAGGATTTCTAGAGTAGGAGCGGCACACCACATTGCAGGTTTTCAAAATTAAATTTTTTAGTAACTAAAAAATTATACGAGCAAACTGGTTTTAATTTGGTGTGTGTACTTGCCTGGGGGACGGCTACATGCTGGCCGAATTTCAGGCAAATCGGTTGGGTATTACCCGAGATATGAAAAATCGCCTCCCACACACACGGATTTTTCCGTCTTTTTTTCCGGCGCCATAACTCAAGAAATCCTTTTTGGCGAGGCACTTTTTTATGTTTTTACATATGTTTTGGTCGACAACAGAGTCAATATAAAGATTTTGTTCTTGGCATTTGGCGTTTATTGACTCTGCTGGGAGGGGGGAACCTCTTTTTTGGGCTTCGAAAAACGGCAGTCACGAATATACTCTAGCCGACTTTTGAGAAGTCACGCAAACAGACCAAGTCTAATCTCTTGCATGCATGGTAGTGTAGTGGGGTTGAAGTGCATCTCTACTTTTGGAGTCAATTGTGTCACTGTAGGCCTGGTAAGGGGGTCTGGAACGTAATTTACGTGTGGTAGGGTACCTACGGGCACTACAGCTCTAACGGTTATAGATGGAGGTCTGTCGTTTTTTATGAATATGAACCTCTATACTGTGCATTTGTAACCGGCTACTGTGTCGGTAGGGTTACAGTTTATCACACAGGTTCGCTGAGGAGCAAGCACAACTAGACTGTACTATGTGCACCTAAATTGCACAGCACACAAAATATAAACACAAGACCACACACACTTCTACTCTAGTGACACACACCTGACACTCAAAGTATCTATGGTTCCGGACCTACACTACCGTGGGGGTTCTCTACGCACTTCACCAGATAACTTGAGTGCAAATCCTTGCTACTCAACCCAGACACTGCGTACCACACGCCAAAGTTTGCCACCAAGGCAAGCCACTGAGTCTATGCTCTTGGTACGCTTCTGCGTATCGTACGCTGTGGCCAACAAGAGTGCAACTCCTTGCTACTCAACCCTGAGCTAACCTAAGCTCAAAGGAAACTGCTCCGGAAGCCAACCTGCTTCCTCCTTGGAGCTGAGCGAAACTGCTGCTTTCCAACTTTCGCTACCCCTTTTATAGCCACGATTCGTCAGCTTGCAATGCAACTGCTGACTTGCAGACATTCTAGAAAATTGGCAAAGATGTAGCAAGCACTGTTTACAGCAGCACAGTAAGTTACACTGCGAGTAATCGAGAGGAAATGGTGCGCGGGGGGCGTGAACAGTAGCACTTAAACACACAGCTGAATACTTGTATTGTTTGCATAATAGACTTTAGTTAGGACTACTGTAATCAAACTGTTATAGTAATTATTGGCAGAGCTATGATATTCATTATATTTTTGTCCAGTGCCCCGTATTACGAATGAGTATTGCATTGTTTCTAACACGTCACTCTGTCTGGCCCGTCTATGCGCAGCAGCTAACCAGCTGAGTGCAATTGATTGAAACTGCATAGTATGTATAGTACTGGCCTATGTATTATATTACAGCACCACTCAAGCAGCAATATATGTATAACCCGAGCAATGCGGAAATATAAGCTGGCAAGAGTAATATTATATCAAGAGTAATAACACACGCTACACGCATACATACTAGCACTAAATACCCATCACATAAGCCCCCCTTCCGAAGACGCGACCACGCGGTATAAGGATAGTTTGACGACCTGTGACGGTATTTTCAATGTTCTTTCTGGTCAGGTGTGCTGAGTTATAGCAGTGAATAAAACAAGGATTATATAAGAATAATATGCATCAAAATAGAATAACCATACAGACGAAAAGGGATAACTGAGCATAAAATAGGATTGTCCAAATATATACTAAAATAGTGTCCAAATAAGCATAGATAAGCATGCAACAATGAGACGATTGGTTGCGAAATGTTGCAGTACGTAATTTTAGGTTAATGGGACGTATGTTATTGGGTTTAAACATACGTGAAATGGTGATGAAGGAAATGTATAGTAGAATTTCAGTGAGATTAAGGTATATAATAGTGTTTACTGCTACATTAGGCAAATCAACCATCGTATGGAATACGCTTCATTTGATGGCTTCAAGTCATTAGGCTGAGCAGGCTAGGCGGAGTGATGTCGCTTCCGTCCCACTGGGGCTGGTTGTCGACGCCGGGGTCCATTGTAGAAGCTGGAGAGGGGATCGAAACAATGCCGAGGGAGGAAAACGTCAGCGTAGGTCATCTCCGGAATGCCGATTGTCGAGGCCACGATCTTGGCCAGTTCGTACGCCTGCTGGCGTCTCGTGTAACCAATCCACTTAGTCCAGAACAGAAGCGTTAGGACCAAACTTTGTGGATTCTCCGCGATCCACAGCGTGCCACAGGCCAAACGTCGCAATCCGTAGACTGAGCTTAGGCCTTCCAGTGGATTGATGCGAAATGACTCGCCAAGGTCGTTGAGCCATACTGCCCACTCTTGCGGTGTCGTTGCGTGGTACAGGCATTTCAACCGCAGGGGCGTCACCAAAACTGGTTGGTTCAACAGTGACACGACATGTCTACTGTCCAGATAGTGCGGGCGCTGCGCGTAGACGGCGCTGACATCTTCGAACATGCACGTTTCATCCATATAGGACAAGTAGCGCTGGAGGTCATAGACATTCGCGTTCTCGGTCAGGGCATACTTCGTGTAAAGCGTGGTGACAGGCGCGTACTGGTGACGGAGCAGGAAGCTGTATTCCGTAGACGTCCACTGAGATTGCATGATAATTCTACAATAATATAGAATAATAGAATGAAGATGAATAAATATGCGTAATAAAGTATCAATAAAAAAATGAGCAGTAAATAAGTGAATGATTTTGAGCAAGCGTAATAAAGCAAGATAAGTGAATACAAAATTGAGCGAATTATGCAATACTGAAAATACTGAGCAAATAGAGGTTTGGTCCATTGGCCCGCAGCTAATATTTTACAACAAAACGTTTACGCTGGTTACGCGGTTGAGGTTTCACGATTAACTGAAGTCTTCGCTTCAGGTAATCGAGCATATTGCTAATAAGCTCAGGTTGCAGATCTAGGGGATCGTGGGCGTCACGATATTTGTCTTTGTGATAAGCCACGCATCTACCAATTCTGTTGACCCAATCTTCCTGTGGGACTCTTTTTGTTTTCATGGTCACCTGGAATCGCTTAACATCGCGGCAGATCTTTGCTCGCAAACTTTTACGCAGCTTTGAATATGGTGCCGGCTCGTACGACTTTTCTTGCCGTTGAGGAATCGGCAAGAGGCCAGATCGCCGGTTATTCGTCGGACTTTTGTGAGCAGCGTTACGTGGCTGTCCCAGCCTACGTTTTGGCGACAAAGGCAATGTCCACTGTTTGCCATGAGCGTCACGTGGCAGCCCCAGCCTACGTTTTGGTGACAATGGTAGTGTCCACTGTTTGCCAAGCTCCGGAACTTGCGGCTTGTACGGTCCCCTGTCTGGGGCGTGCTGCACTATTGGTTCCGACATTTCCGGGATCTCAGGGCCAAGTTCACATGGAACTAGCTGACCCTTGCCTTCATCGTTCGTGATGATTGTGGTCAGCGCTAACTTCGCTTGCACGGCTGCATCCACCATTTCCGTTTGACATTGAAGGGCGACGTCAGCTGAGTCTGCCTCCTCCAGGTCTTGCTCGTAC